>PVKA01001082.1:0-130748 GCA_004027165.1 Ctenomys sociabilis | reverse complement strand
GGGAGCAACCCGGCTCGGCCGCCAGACCCCAACACCGGGAAGGAATCAGTCCCTGTCGGCCACACAGGGCGCCTGGCCCGCTCCTCTCCGGGCTCTGCGCCTTCTCCCCGCTGCTTACTCCACAGCAGGCGCTCCCTCCCCCGGGCCGGGACTTCCCCATCCCCCACCCCAGCCGCACTCCAGAGGCGCCCCCCCCGCAGGTCTCCCCCTCAGGGCCACCCTACGAGCTCCGCAAGGTCCTGCGGCCCTTCCCAAGCCTCCCTGTCCCCCACCCCTCTGTCCCCAGGCCCCGCTCCTCGCTCCTCCTCCCCCTCTCGGTTTCCAGGCCCCCTCCCACCCCCGCCCCCCGCGGTCCCGCCCCCCGGCCGTTCCCAAGGGGGGAGGCGCGGCGGCGTGGGAACGCGCCGCCGGCCGCGTGGGAAAGCGGGAGGGGCGGGGCGCGGCTGGGAGCGGAGCAGAGCGCGCCCCTGCGGGCGCCGGCGCGATTCAAACGCAAACGGCCGCGCCTTCCCGCCGCGCGCTGCCTGCCGCCCGGGTCGGCCCGCTGGCCCCCGCCGGCCCCGGGAAGCGGGCGTCCGCTTAGGCGCTGTCGGGCGGTGATAGGGGTGGCAGGGAATGGCTGTGGGTCGGATGGAGCCAGGTCTGCCAGACAGTCCAGCTGCCCAATCTTTAGGGTGGTGAGGGGACCCCGAGTAGCCCGGACCCTCGCCCCTGGCAGCCCACTCGGCCCTGCCCCCACCCAGGGCTTCGTCCGCACCCCTCTGGCCTGCTTTCCTGTCCCTATGCCCCCTGTATTTCCAGCCCTCCCCCAAACTGCCTTCCTCACAAATGGGGGGACAGCGGGCAGCTAGGGCCACAGCCACCAGCCACTGAGGAAGAAAGGCCATGGCACCTGAATGTTCTAAGGAGCTACCTTATCATGGGGGACCCAGCATGCCCTATTGTGGTCAATGGACCCCCCGCTGGGAGCCTGTGCTCTGGGCATGGGGCTTTGGGGGGGTCCCCCCTGGGGGTCCCTCCTGCTGCTGTGGCAAGCCAGTCTGGCAAGCCAGTCTCCCAAGCCTGAGCTCTGCCCTGCTTTGTGCGCTCCAGTCCTACATGGCCAAGCCCTGCACCCTCACCACCTTCAGGACCCACAGGTGTCTGTCTGGTGCCCAGATCCCTCCCTAGCCCACCCCCCCCACTTCCAAGGTCCAGGTCAGAGGGTGGGCTTCAGCAGTCAGGGTGTGGAGAGCACCCTGGGGTGGGCCTAGTCAGCTGCCATCTGAGCCCATACACACCTGGATCTGTCCCATGTCCCCAAACCTCCTCCCCACCAGAGCCTGTCAGTCCCGCTGACTTTGCCCTGTGGCACCCACTGCCTGGACCTTGGGCCTGTCCCCTGCGGCTGCCGGGTTCCCACAGCAGTCTGAAGAGTCATGGGCGAAGGCCTCTCCTGCATCTTTTGCTGACTGGGGGTGATGAGTGTTGGAAAGGGGTCAGGGGTGGCGGACAAAGGCCACCACATGGTTATCACCCTGTCCCCGTTCATGCACAGCACAGGATGCCAGCATTGGGAGGACACACACAGCATTGGGGGGCGTCAGAGTGGGGCTGGCTGAGAAGGGCGCCTGGGTACAGTTCTTTGTCATCCAGGGTCCCAGTTCCACAGCACCCTTAGCTGGACCCCAGTTTCCCTGACTTTGGTCTCCTCTTGCTTACTCTGGGGAAGCCCACGGACGGCTCTGTCCCGGAAGGTGGGGTCACTGCCCCTGGATGCCCACTTCTGAGGCTTGACGTCACTGGTGCAGGATGTGCCTCCACGGGGACCATGGCCCATTCCCCAACCATTTGCTGGAGGGCCAGTAAAAATAGTCTTTGCCTGACCATGTCAGGGCTTCATGTTTAGGTTTTCCTTTTTTTTTTTTTTTTTTAAACTTCAATAACATATTTTCCCATGGTGTATGCACTGGGATCGCGCTCTGGGCTTTCCTGATGAGGTGGTGTGAGCTCCTCAACCCAAGGCACTGGTATTGGAGGGTGTGACCTCTCACTGGAGACCCACTGTCCCTCATGCGTTGTCCGGTGGCTCTGGGCCACCCCCGCGTCCACCCTGGCCTGTCTGATCCATGCCTACCCTGTGGCTCCTGGTTGTATGGGGATTCCTGCTTCAGCGCATACACATCAGAAAATGGCCATGGCCCCCAGCATGGCTGGGACCCAGCCTCCACCAGCATCCCTTTCCTGCTGGGGTGGGGGAGCAGCCTGGCCTCTCTGGGAAAGCTGCTCATCAAGTGGGTTTTCCCTTCGGAATGGCACCAAAATAGCAGAAGGAAGGAAGGAAAGAAAATGGAAACTCAGCTGGTGGCAGGAGCTCTCCAGGGAGGTGGCCGGCTTTGCCCTGGCTGGGGACAGCGAAGGCTGATCCAGGGTCCAGTCACTTGAGGGGAGTGGAACCAGGCCCCAGGGCACTGGCCCCCAGCCTGCAAGGTGGCCCTGAGTGTATTATTCTCTGGGTCAGAGGCCCAGGTTAGTGCCCCCTGCTGTCCAGGGCACCCTGAGCCCACACAGTTCTGTGCAGCTCAGGGTCAGAACAGGGGTCTGCAGCCCCTCGAGGCTGTCCCAAACCCTGCTTGCTGCATCCTGGGGGCTTTTCCAGGTTGGCTTCAGTGACCTGGGACAGGGCCTTCTTGGCCCTGGGGCGGCAGCTAAGGGCAAGCTCAGATGCCCACACTGGCTAGCCTCGGGGTCCGCTGGAAATGCTGCTATGGAGGGTTCCTGATGGGCGGTGGAACATGGTCTGAGGCTGCAAGACCTGGGAAGAACTAGCTGGACACACACAGCACAGCCCAGTGGCTGGAGTCCCTGGCCCTCCAGGAATGTGTCCCAGACAACGTGTGCAGGTCCAAGTGCGCCCTGAGCCCTAGCAACAGTTTGAGGTGCCCACCCAAAGGAGCCCCCTTAACAGAAGCCGGGCTCCCACTCCAACACCTTCTCTTCTCAGCTGGTGTTGCCCACGGGCCTCCTCACATAGGACCTGCAGGATCCATGCGCACAGGTGGACATGCTCACAGCAGCTCTCTGCAACCAGCGAGGCCCCTACGGCACACCCTGTGACAACAGTCTGGATGCAGCATCAAGGGACAGGACTGGGCGACCTGGTCACCTGGAGAACAGGCTCCTCCAGGCTGCCTGGAGGTCATCCCCTGCCCTTGTCTCCCTCGGGCTGTCCTCCATCCTGGGGCACTGATCTCTCTCACCTGTGTAGCTGCTGTTCCAGTGTGGGCACAGCTCTGACCCAGGCCTCTCTCTGAGCTGCTGTCCCTGTCTCATCCCTCCAGTGATTCAGCTGCCCAACCCTGGCCCTTGTGGGTGCTCCAGCACTGGGCTTCCCACTCCTGAGTCGGGGTTTCCTCCCAGCAACCCAATTTCCTGTTTTCTCAAGAGGAGATGCAGCAGCCAAGGCTCTGAAAAGCTCATTAAAATGCCTCCCCAGGCGTCCCGGACATCCTGGGGTTTTTACAACACCCGCCTGGCTTAAGTGCAGACAAAGAGTGGCAGGGACGAGGTTCCTGTCGCCCTCAGCTTCACATTGAAGGAAAAGGCCCTAGAACACACTTCCCTGTGCAGCCAGAGGCTGCAGTCACCCCAGGGGTTCGAGGCCAGGGCATCAGATTATCTCATGGCAATGGGGAGAAGGACCCTGTGGGCTGGCTACAGTTGTGGGTGGCCCTTTCCCTGTCAGGACTGTTACCAGCACCTGCCTGCCAGGGTAGAAATTCACAGCAAAACCCTCAAGTCACCCCCTCCCAGCCTGTCCCTCTCCAGGGCTGGGCTCAGCCCTCCCCTTAGGGTCGGGAGGACCCCAGCAGTGGCCGCATGGGGTCTCTCTCTGTAGTGAGCTCAAGCCCACCAGATCTAGGGCTCTCCATCAGCCCATGCCAGTGGCCTCAGGCTCAGGCTGGACAATAGGAGGATGATAGTGCAGCCCTGGGAGGCTCTGGCCAGTGAGATCAACCCTACTCTATGAGGGAGCCAGCCGTGAAGGAAGAAGGGAGTAGGAACCTCTGTGGGTCCCCTCTGAGCCACAGCTGCCTCACACCAGGAGTTCTGCTCAGAACTCTCCCTGCATGACCCAGGGACTCAGTCACCTGTGGCGGTGCACATCACAGTTGGAAAACCTGACTTCCACCAGCTCCCTTGGGTTGTCGGGGCCCTAGACACACCAGCGTAACTGCCTGGCTCTGTGCCCTCCGCCATCCCGGCCACTCCTGGGCGCAGCACCCCTGCATCCTCCATATGGGTATTGGAAGGGTGGCTTCAGGGCGGAGACACCTGGAAATGACTTTTGGACACCACTCCCAAAGCAAGGCAGCAGCTCCAAGCTTCATGGCCCCTGTGCCCACCATAGCCCAGGACCATGCCAGTACCCGCCTAACTACAGTGGTCCCCTGCACTGCCCCAAGCAGCCCCAGTGCATGGGGGGTCCACCTGTCAGCGGGTGATGTGGACTGCTGGGCCTCTAGGGAACAGTGCGTAGAGCAGCAGTGCGCAGGTGTGCCCTGAGCCAGAGGCTGGAGAGGTACTGTGCTGGGTGGAACCGCCTCTGCCTGGCCTGGAGACCCTCGCCGCGGGTGCGCCCAGCAGCAGGTGCCCTCTCCTCCTGCTGGGCCACCTGTGCTACTGTGCCACCCCTGTCCACCCCTGGGGCTCAGTGGCTTTGAACCGCATGGCTCAGTCCTGGGCAAACCTTGCTTTAGAGGTGTGGAAACTTTTTACCTAATTATAAACAAAAATCAAACTTTAAAAACTGATCCCTGAAACTTCAAAGAAAGTGATAAGTGAACCACACAGGGAGGAAGCAGCCTAAGAAACACGAATACACAGTAAATTAACCAGCTATCTCAAATTTTTTAATCTATACCACAGATAAAAAATACCCACAATATTCCTTGTGCTGAAGACAGTACTGACATTCACTCTGAATCCCGTGAGTGTGTGTCATCGTAAAAACACACGAGCCATTTTGGTGCTATGAGCACCTGGAGTTTTAGTTGACAGAAAAGAGATACAAATCAAAATGAAGACCACTGAGGAAAGCAGCATGGGCCTGAGGAGAAAGCTTGTGTGGATTTCTGAGACACTTTTTTTTTTTTAAATTAATTTGATTGAGAAACAAATAGCAATGAGACAGTTTTGAAACCGATTATCCAAAGAGTGGCAGGGACGAGGTTCCTGTCGCCCTCAGCTTCACATTGAAGGAAAAGGATAGTTTTAATAATTAATACACTGCATATTATTGTCTTTGTGGTGGTTATTCATAGTACAAGATGCAGACAGGATATCTTTTTTCTTTTTTGTTAAAAATTATTTTATCTAAAAACACAAGCGAAAACAAAAAAATGACAGAAATGCTAATGTGCAACAATATATATGCTACAGATTTTCAAAACAGTAAAAGCTAACTAACAATGGCTATTTTATCTATTTTTAATGTCAAATCTGTTGCTCAGTTTAACAGATATAGTTATGCAAGATAGGACAAATAATTGAATATTAATACTTCACAGAATCTTAAATTTTTATTCTTTGTCGTTTTTAAAACTATTTTAAAGAGAATATAATAATTGATAAGACATTAGCAGGGCCGGGGAGACGGCTCAGTAGAATAAGGGCTTCCCTGGCAAGTGCAAGGGCCTGAGTTCAATCCCTGGTTGTGCCAAAAAAAAGAAGAAAAAAGAAAAGAAGTCGCCCCGATAAGACATTAGAAACAGTACACCTCTAGAAGGCCGAGAGAGGTATTCAACTGTGGGTTTTGCATTAAAAACCCACTACCCACAGATTGGGAAAAAATCATAACCAAGAATCACTCAGACCAAGGACTTCTATCTAAATCATATAAAGAACTAAAACCAATTTGGCCACCCATATGTGAAGACCCAGTCCAAAAATGGGCATCTGAGATGAATGCACACTTCTCAGAGGAAGAAATACAAGTGGCAGAGAAATACATGGAAAAATGTTCCCAGCACTGGCCATTCAAGAAATGCAAATTAAAATAACATTGAGATAACGTCTCACACTAGAAAGAATGGCTATCACAAAGAAATCCATTAATAACCAATGCTGGAGAGGCTGTGGGGAAAAGGAGTCTGCTGGTGGGAAGGCAGATTGGTACAACCACTATGGAAATCAGTGTGGAGACTCCTCAGAAAACTAGGACTGGAAATCCCATTCCATCCAGCTCTTTCCCTCCTGAGTATTTTCCCAGAAGAACTGAAAACATACCACAGTGATATATGTGTACCTATATTTATAGCTGTACAATTTGTCATAGACAAATCTTGGGAACAACCAAAATGCCTATCACTTGAGGAATGGATGAAAAATATGTGATAGCTTTATACAGTGGAGCATTAGCTCTAAAGACAAACTCGAGGCCTCTGTAGGTAAGTGGCTGTCCTCGTACGTGAGGTAAATCAGATCCGCATGTGCAGATATTGTACTGTCGCCCTAGAGTAAGAACCTGAAAGAATAAATAAAACCTGAAAGGTAGAATAGCTAGAGTAAAACAGAACTGAAGAATTAAATAATGAATGTGAGAGAAAGGAAAAAGGGAGGGCAAAATCATGCAGCTGTGTGCACAGGATGGCTGAGATGACTGTGCTAACGATTTCGGTTTTTTGAAAATAGCAGTCAACGTTTAACTTTCTCACCTTCATGAACTCTATGCTGGTATCTGT
This sequence comes from Ctenomys sociabilis, assembly GCA_004027165.1. Classification (NCBI taxonomy): domain Eukaryota; kingdom Metazoa; phylum Chordata; class Mammalia; order Rodentia; family Ctenomyidae; genus Ctenomys; species Ctenomys sociabilis. The sequence continues at coordinate 124,026 of PVKA01001082.1, read as the reverse complement.
GATCTGAGCGACTACATCACGGACAGCAATGAGACACTTAATGTTATAAAATAAAACTCCTCTCCGACCGCTCATGGCCAAGGCTGGCTTCTAATAACTATTATTATTATGGTACTGGGGATTGAATTTAGGACCTCGGGATTGCCAGGCTTGTATGCTGCTGAGCTATCTCCTTGGCCCCAGTGTAATTCTTTTATTTATTTATTTATTTTTTGGTACCAGGGATTGAACTAAGCACCTTGACCTTGCCAGGCAGGAGCTTAAACCACTGAGCTACCCCCTGGCCTCTGGCTGGCTTCTAAATGCAGGTCAGACCCCGATAAAGCGGAGCTTGGGAACAGTGGCTGCTTCCAGGAGTGAGGCCGGGCAGGGACACCTCATCACGCCGGGGAGCAGAGATGCTGTCAGGGGCCACGACCTGCTATGTCAGAGACACGGGGCCGACACAGTGCTGCAGTCTGTGGGGCAGTGTGTGCGCTGGGGGTAACCCTGTGGTGGAGGAGGGGCCCATTCAATCTGCGCTCAGAAAGGCTGCAGAGCGTGAGGCCAGAGCAAGACCCTCAATGCAGACCCCTGAAGGTGACTCAGGAGAGGGCCGGGAGCCTACGGGGGAGCACAAGGCACCTACAAAAGAGAGGGCAGCATGGGAGCATTTCCTTCCCTGCACTGGCAGGTCCTGCTTACCACACCTAGAGCTCAGGCAACAAAAGAAAAGTAAATTGAATTTCATCCAAGTTGAAGACTTTTGTGGGCCAGGGAGACCGCTCAGCAGCATAAGTGCCTGCCTGGTAGGTGCAAGGTCCTGAGTCTGATCCCTGGTACAGAAAACGCAACAAAGCAAACAACTTTTTGTGAGGTGGGTGTGGTGGTGCACACCTGTTGTTGCAGTACTTAGGAAGCTGAAGTGGGAGGATTGCTGCAAGTTCGAGGCCAGCCCGGGCTACAAAGTGAGTTCGCAGCCAGCCTGAGCTGCATGGCATAACACTGTCTCAGCCACTCCCCATCAGAAAAGCCAAACAAACCAACCAAAAAATACTTTTGTGCATCAAAGGACATTTTGAAGGGAGTAAAGGCCAAACCCCAAGTGAGGAGGCGGTTGGCAGGTTTTACCAGAGCAGGGGTCAGTGTGCAGTCTGTAAGGGGCTGTGGCAATTACCAGAGCAGGGGTCAGTGTGCAGTCTGTAAGGGGCTGTGGCAATTACCAGAGCAGGGGTCAGTGTGCAGTCTGTAAGGGGCTGTGGCAATTACCAGAGCAGGGGTCAGTATGCAGTCTGTAAGGGGCTGTGGCAATTACCAGAGCAGGGGTCAGTATGCAGTCTGTAAGGGGCTGTGGCAATTACCAGAGCAGGGGTCAGTATGCAGTCTGTAAGGGGCTGTGGCAATTACCAGAGCAGGGGTCAGTGTGCAGTCTGTAAGGGACTGTGGCAATTAAATTTTTTAAAAATTATTTTTATTGAGAAAGAAATAGCAATGAGATGGTTTTAAAACAGGTTAGTGGGACAGCTACAATAATCGATAGATTGCATATTGTTGTCTCCATAGTAGTTATTCATAGTGCAAGATGCAGACAGGATATTTTGTCTAAAGGCAGTTAAATCCAGAATCACAGATAGCCTGCATTTTAGAGGGCAAAGGACCTGAAGGGACATCTCTCCAAAGACATACAGAGGGCCAGCGGCAAGAAAAGGTGGCCAAGGTCGCTGGAGAAATACACCTCAAATTCCCAGTGCCGTCCCCTTCACTCTGTGTAACATTCACTAAGGTGGGATGGTGTGGCCCTCGGAGGACAGGGTCGGGGCTCCCCAGAAAGCGCGGCAGGGGCGCTCTTGGCCTGCGCCTCCCTCTCCTGGGCAGCTGGGAATGTGGCACCTGTGTACCTGGCCTGCAGCCGCGCTATCCACAGCAGCCACAAGAGGGAAGCAGCCCAATCACTGAGGGAGGCCAGTGACATGGAGTAGGGGCAAGAGGCCCTGAGAGGCTGGGGACACTTTCCGGGTGGTGAAAAGTAAGCTTCCACATTTATCTGCAGGGTCAATCAACTGTAGACAGAAAACATTCAAATGAATTCCAGAAAGTTCCACAAAGCAAAGATGACTTTGTCACATCCTGAGTGCTTGGCTGGATCCATGGGTGTGTGAGACAGGGGTTTGCCCGCAACCCCCTCGTCCATGGCCCAGCCTCCCCATGCCGTGCTGTGTGGCTGGGCCCAGAGGCTGTGTCTGTCTTGTCCCCATGTGCAGCAGTGTGAGTTTGCAGCACACCTCACGCTGGCAGGTACCGTAAACCACCTGCAGAGAGTTAGAGCAGCTCGGAGGGTGTGCGGGGCCTGTGCAAATTCCACTTTCACACAAGGAACTTGGGCAGCTGCAGACTTGTGCATCAGCAAGGGGTCCTGGGACAGACGCCCAGTGAGTACCGGGAAAGGGCCGAGGGTGTCCCCGGTGCGGGGCGCAGAGCTTGCTTCCAGAAGCCGCGCTTTGGGAGGCAGGGCTGCTCTCAAAGACTCACTGCTGTGCTGCTGGAGCACTTGGTGCCAAGACCGTGCACACGAAGTGCTGACACAGATGTGGCAGCACTCAGGAGGCTGAGGCAGGAGGGTCACTGTGAATTTGAGGCCAGACTGGGCTACACAACGAGTGCAAGACCAACCTGAACTGAATAACAAAAGCTTGTCTCGATTGCAAAAAGAAGAAAAAGGTTAAAGTGGCACATGCTACATTTATATATTTTACCATAAAAAGGAAGGAAAATAAATCAGTGAAGCAAGTAGTTCCTTTCTGGTACTAACTGTATACCCACATGATGACAGCAGACATAAGAAGACCAAAGCTGGTAAATAAAGTGGATGCAAGAAAATCAGGCAAGCTCTCGGGCCGGGGAGATGGCTCAGTGGAGTAAGCACTTCCCTGGCCAGCGCAAGGGCCTGAGTTCAGTCCCTGGTTCCGCCAAAATAAATAAATAAATAAATAAAGTAAGCTCTTGACTTTGCCTCTGTCTTCTTAGAAACCTCAGTGGAGGAAGAAGCCAATGTGATGAGACAGAGGCCCAAGTACAACAGCTCGTACCCCGTGGAGGCTGAAGGAGCAGAAAGACAGTGTCGGAGGCTGACCGCACTGCTGCGAGCTTTGGACTGCGCACTGCTGGGAATGTCTCCATGGGGTAGAACGTCACTGCCATCTGACCACCAAGCCCACCTCAAAGAGATCACCTCGCTCAAGCTAAGCAGGCTCCTGGTCTTCTGCCCCAGTCCTGTGGCATTCTGGACTACTTCTGTTCTCGCTTTTGGCTGAGTGTAAAGCATGTTCTGTGTTGAAAAAAAAAAAAAGAAAAAAGAAAAGAAAATCAAGTAAAAATTAGAATAAGCACTTGCCTGGTAAGCACAGCGTCCTGAATTCAATCTCTGGTACTGCAAAATATAAATAAATAAATAAAGTGGTCACAGAAAAGGAGTCTGAAGGGTGCTGGCAGAGCTCTCCAGGGACTGGGGTAGCCAAGGGCAGGGACATCTTTCCAGGACCTGTCAGGAGGTGGCCAGGCCAGCTGCGCCCCTCAAGACAGAGGAAGCAGACTCCTCAGGGAAAGGTGCTCCGATGAAAGGGCCCAGCAAAGGAAGTTCGCTAGCCGGAAAGGGCTTGCTTTTCCTCTGAGGAAGGCTGTCACACGCATGCATTGTCACTGCTGGCCGGCGGAGAGCACACAGGGCACACACGTGCAGTTGTGAAAACTCAGGGTTAGGTGCCAGAAAACAGCAGCAGGTGAGGTGAGGGGGCCAGAGCGGCCACGGCTCCTGCCTGGAGGCTTGTCAGCAGCGGGCTCTTGGCTGTGTGCCGAGGGGCAGCAGGAGACTTTATAATGTTTACACTAGCAGAGGAAGGCAGTGGAGGTAAAAAGCTGCAAGAATGTAAGAAAGGAAAGGGCCCAGTGAGATAGCTCGGTGGACTAACTCCCTGCTTAGGCAAGCACAGGGACCGAGAGTTGATCCCCAGCACCACATGCTGCTCCAGCCCACCCCTTGGCACCATGAGCCAGCCACAGAGTCTGGGCCTGTAATCCCAGCACGGGGGAGGCGGAAAACAGAAGGATCACTACGAGCTATGTAGCGAACCCCTTTACAAAATACATTTAAAAAAAGGAGAAAAAGAATAAACAAAGTGGAACAAGTAGAAAGCACATGCCAAGATGGTACAATGAAACCTAAAATGTGTCAGGAACTCAGATATGCACTTCGACTGAATGGATAAGTTAAGAGGTAAAGTTCAGAGCTGGCTAAATAGCTCAGCAGATTAAAGCGCCTGCAAGCAGGAGCAGAAGCCAGGGGCCTGCTGTGGAGACTGGCAATTGAGACTGGGCATGGTAGCACATGCCTGCAATCCCAGCTCTTGGGAGGCTGTAAACAGATGGATCACTATGAGTCTGATCTAATAGTGAGATCCTGAACACCCTGTAGACCCTTCCCTAAAATACAGAAAAAAGGTAAAGCTCCCCAGAGACTGGAGGTTAGGGCATGTGGACACCGCCCAGGGGACCAGAGACTCTGTGCCAGAGAGTGGTTGCACTGCCAGCTAACCAGGCTTATGGCAAACAGAGCCACTGAATTACAGAAATCTCTCTCGAGTACGAGAGAAGGATCTAAGGGCTTGAACAAGTGTGTGTGGCAACACCTTGGCCATCTTTTTTTTTTGGCAGAACCAGGGATTGAACTCAGGCCCTTGTGCTTGCCAGGCAAGCTCTTATTATTATTATTATTATTATTATTTGGCGGAACCAGGGATTGAACTCAGCAAGCACTTATTCTATTGAGCGGTCTCCTGGCCCCCACTGTGGTCATCCTTACGCAGGGACTTTGCACACACTGTTTCAAATCAAATTAGTAGAACAGATTCAATAATTAGTACATTGCATGTTGTTTTCATAATGATTTTTTTGTTGTACAAGGTGCTTACGTGATAATCTATCTACAAACACTATTAGAGCAGATGCCTCTGTTCATTGAATTAAGAGAATGTAGCTGTCTTGATTTCATACCTATCTTTTTTTAAGCTGAATTATAGTAGTTTCAATAATTAATATGTTTTACATTGTTACCTTCCTAGTGGTTATCCATAGTACAAGAAGCAGACAGGATCTCCTGTCCAAACACTATCAGTGCAAATCTTTCTTCTCATACCGCCATGCAGTCTTGGCCGTGATGGATCAAGCAGGGAGCAGTGGGGAGGACACAGGAGCCTTGGGCACCACGTGGCCAGCTGGACCCAGGGGACACAAGCCTTTTCTGTGCAAGAAGGTGGGGGTGGTGCAGGGACTGCTGCTGAAGGGCACTGCTTGGCTGTCAGCAGACTCTAGGAAGCTTCCCATCTGGAAGGAAGCCATGCTGCTCAACTAAAGTTTAGTGAGGTCAGCACTCGGGGGGCTGAGGCAGGAGGATTGTTGCAAGTTCGAGACCAGCCTGGGCTACAAAGTGAGCTCAAGGCCAGCCTGAGCTGCATAGTGAAACCTTATCTCAAAAAGACAAAAAAAAAAAAAAAAAAAAAAAAAAAAAAAAAAAAAAAAAAAAAAAAAAAAAAAAAAAAAAAAAAAAAAAAAAAAAAAAAAAAAAAAAAAAAAAAAAGTCAGAAACAAAAAACAGTTTAATGAAGTCAGAAACCATTTTTGAAAAGATAACTAAAGAGCCCAAAGTCCTAACAAAGTGAAACTGTTTCTGAAGGAAGTCCCAAGTCAGATAAGTAACTGTGATGAACATTCAGAAGTCATTAGAACCAAAAGATGATGAAAGTACTGCTGCTGGTGGAATGCACCATGAGCGGCACTGCAAGAAGAATTTATGGCCTTCGATGTTTATGTCATAAATTAAGAGAAGCTGAAATTAAAGACCAGAGCATTCTGCTTGGAAACAACTCCAAAAAAACCAAAGGAAGGAAATTATAGAGTGGAAATTAATGAGACCGAAAACAAAAATGTAATGGAAAAGATCAACAGGGCCTAGTACTGGCCATTTTAAAAGATGTTACATTGACTAACTGTGAGATTGAAAAAGTGGGCAAAGGACAGGTGTGGGGTGCATGCCTGTGATCCCAGCACCCTGGGAGGCCGAGGCAGGAGGATCGCAAGCTGAAGCCCAGCCTGGGCAACACAGAAGATTAGTGAGAGCGTCTCAAATAAAAAATAAAGGGAGTCGGGCAAATAGCAGCCCTGGCCCCAGGTGTAGCGAACAGGAGCTCACACCTGCATGTCTGAGGGTGACACAATCCAGGAAGATGACAAATGGATGAAAGAGACTCAGGCTGTAGCCAACTGAGTAGCCCTTTACCTGGTAGTACAAGTCAGCGTTGGAAAGCCCTGTCCAGAGAAAGTGTCAGGCCCTGGAAGCCTCACAGGAAGCTAGCCAACAACTGAGCAGAGAGAATTCAAATATTATTCAAAGTTGCAGGTCAAAAAGGAAAAGCTCCCTAACTCATGTGTTAAGACAGAGAAGGGACAATATGTAGCTGACATACTTATGAGGATACAAACTCCCTAATAAGAATCACAGGTCAAGCCTGGTGCTAGTGCAGGTCTATGATCCCAGCACTCAAGAGGCTAAGGCAGAAGAACTCCTGTTTGAGCCAGGTCTGGGCAGCTTAGCACCTCGGGGAGTCCCCGTTTCAAAATAAAAGGGAAAGAAAGGGCGGGAGATGTAGCTCAGTGCAGTACCTGAATTCCAGCCCAGTGCCGCAAACCCAGCCCACCAACCAATCCCCCAAGCAAAACAGAAGCAAAGGTCTCCTAGCAAAGTGTACTAAAGGGTACCAGACAAGGTCCAGTTGGGCTTAACTGAGAAACATAAGGCTGGCTCCGTACTCAAGACCACTTGTCATGCTCACGGTCCCAGCTATGGGAGACCCCCACAGTGTGCTCACGGCTGCCGAGGAAGTATGAGCTTGTGTTTATTTTTCCCTCGTCATGGAAGTGTAGGGAGCACTCCCCTCTACTGGGCGGGGCCAGCCGGCAACCCTCGGGCCTGAGGGCAGCAGCAGGATGCATCACAGAACAGAAAGCTCTGGTGTGCATAGGACTCTCGGCCGCACTGTAACCAGACACAGGGAAACCAGCTTCACACGGCCAGCCTGGGGAAGTGGATGGGTGTGGCCACCGATTGCGAACCTGACTTCCATTGTGGGTGCAGGAGGGTGTGGAGGATGTGGCCGGCCCAGCACCCACCCACATCAGCACCCGTCCTCCCGTGAGCTCAGCTCCCAGGACCTGAAGCGGCCCTGCCTGCCTGCCAGAGCAGTCCTGCAGGTGTCTGACGAGGGCCCTGCACAGCCGTGTTCTGTGCCACATCTGCACATGACACTGGCCCTGTGGTGCTCTGTGCCACTGGACACAGGGCCAGTAGTGCCTGGCATCTTGTTGTGTGAGAGAACTGCTAGGACTTAAAAGTGTGGGCTGAGTGCGTGTCGGAAGTCCCTGAGCTGGCTCGGTGTGGCCATGCTGACACGGCAGAACCTAAAGTTGGTACCTGAGAGGCCATCTGGGAAGAGACCTGTCAGTCCCAGGGAGAGCGCGTGGTTGTCAGCAGTTGTCCGAACTCCACACCGCGGCTTCCCCCTGCACGCCCTCATGTGGCCTGGCCACCACTGGTGGTCCCGGACCCTTCTGCTTTGCAAGCTCAGGACAGCAGCGTCCCTACCCTGTGTCCTCTGCAGGCATCCCGGCACGGCCACAGAAGACACAGCTTGAGAACCCATTGCCAGTGCTGGACACCACCAGCTAGCCCACTCTGCTGCAGCCAAGGGTTCACCTAGAGATGCAGAAGTGCTGGAGAGGTCTGAGGCAGTTCATGCCAAAGGACTTGGCTTTACAGCTGTTGAGAATGTAGAACGAACTAAAAAAAACCAGACTTCCCAATCCAAAAATGGACATCTGAGATGAAACCCACTTCTCAGATGAGGAAATACAGACAGCAAATAAACACATGAAAAATGTTAAACATCACTGGTTGTTATGGCTTGTGTCTAGTTGTTCCCCCAAAGCCTTATGCAGTCATTGGGGCAGCTTCTAGAGCTTGTGATTAATTCGTGAACCAATGTAGGGAATATGGGTGTGAATGCTACACAGGCCCTGGGGTGGGTAAACTGCGTACTATAACACAAGGAAGGGAGAGAGACTTGCTAAGCTGTTGCAGCTGTTCTTCCCCTGCTCTTTGCTGTCTGCTGCCATGAGCTGCTGCTCTTTGCCATAAGCCACTCTGCCTTGGAGCCAACTGAGTGTGGATTGAAACCTCCACTAACCTGAGCTAAATAAACCTTTCCTTCCTTAATTTTGGGTGTTGGGTATTTTGTTCCTGCAGTGAGAGCTATAAATCTAAACAACACCCAAAAAAATAAAGAAACTGAGATTCCATCTCACCCTGGAAAGAATGGTTGTTATTAGGAAATAAACCAATAACAAATGCCCAGCCTGGGCAACTCAGAAACTTGGGGAGACCCTTGTCCGTCGTGAGTGGGAAAGTGGTAGACTGGTTCAAGCTCTGTGGAAATCAATGTGAAGACTCCTCAAAAAGCAGGACTGGAGGTCCTATTTGACTCAACTATTCCCCTGCTGGGTATCTCCGCAGAAGAATTAAAAACACTGAGCAATATATGTGTGCCCATGTTTACAGCAGCACGATTTATAATAGCTAGATCTTAGAAACAATTCAGATGCCCATCAACTGAGAAACGGATAAAAATGTTGTGACCATTTTATACAATGGAGTACTACTCTGCGACAGAGAAGGATAAACTGGAGCCTTCTATAGGTAAGTGGATGCAACTCAGGACTGCGCTCATAAGTGAGACAAACCAGATGTACACGTGCAAGCAGTTTTGTCTCCCTAGTGTGAGAAGCTGAAAGAGTAAATAGAATCCAAAATGTACAATGGATATTGTAAGGTGGGAAGAAACTTCAAAAGGAAAGAGAAACTGGACTGTGCGAATAGAGAAAAGAAGGAAGGGAAAAGCAAAAGAAAAAAATATAAAAGATAGTTAAGACAGTTATATTACTAATTTCTCTTAGGGCTGGGGAGATAGCTCAGTAGAATAAGAAGAGCTTGCCTGGCAAGTGCAAGGTCCTGAGTTCAATCCCCAATAGCTAAAAAAAAATTAATTTCTTTTTGTTAATTGACAAGAAAAAGGTTTGTGGTAATGTGGTTTGGAGAATTAAATGCCTATATCTTGTACCCTAGGTAATATTTAAAGACAGCAATATATAACATACTAACCATTGTTAACCTACTATCATATTGTTTTGGATTGTTTTTTAATAACTGGTTCTACAGAATCCCTGGGACCAGGACGCAGGCCTGACACCTATTGGGCAGGCCAGTCACAGGCAGATTCTGCCTAACCCTCTGTGCTGCCCGCAGCCCTCCTCTACAGACACTTGGAAGTGGCTGCTCGATCTTCGCATCCATTGCAAGCGTTCAAGCTGAGAATGTCCCAGGTCGTCCAGGCCTAGGCCGTGTCACTCGAGGGCTCTTCCCTCAGTGAATCTCTGGCCCTTGCAGCTCTCTATAAGCAAGTGGCTTGGATAAGCAGGCTGCACCCCTCAGGGCTCAGCTCTCTGCTCTCCCCATTGAAGGCTGCGTGCCATGCCTCGGCCATGCAGGGCGGACCCTGCTTCCCCCACACTTCCCTTCCCTTTCCCCACACGTCTATCAGTAGTGTCCAGCACAAGAGGCACAGAAGATGGAACCCAAGTGAACCCTCATTGACCACAGCCCCTGACTCATTCCAGAGTCTACTGAGGAAACATGGCTGGAGGGAAACTGGGTCTGTTGCAGAGGGCAGGCAGAGCTTCCCTTGTGAAGTGTGCTCTCTGCAGAAAACACTGGGAGAGCCCTGCTGGGCCTGGGAGCCCACTGGTGCCATTCAGGCAAGCACATATGTGTGCAGAAGGCCTGCATGGGCAGACAGAGCAAGCCAGGGTGCGAGCAGAGCCCCCGCCCCTGCAAGTGCACAGACCCAGCACTCAGGACACCCACAGCTGCAAATTGGCACAATGGGCCTGTGCACCATCTGGCCACACCCATGCCTGGGTCACTGTGGGCTGCACCAGCATGGACCTTCACACTGGCAGGTCTAGGCCCTCAGGCCTATCCACTCCCCACTCTCATTGGGAAAGAGCCAGCTTCTTCAGGTGCCTTCAGGTGTTGTCAGAGCCCAGGTTATGCGACTGTGGGCTGAGGTCCTCTCACCCAACATGTGGCCTCCTCATGTACCCAGGCCCACGGTGGCGCCATAGCCAAAGCTAGGAGCCTGTCCAATGACGCCTTCTGCTGCAGTGCTGTGGGTCCCCCAGCACTCCTGAGCCCACAGAGCAAGGAGCCTCTGGTCCAGGCAGCTGCCCCACCATCTGGTTAGGGTTCACGGATCAGGCACCTCATCTTCGTGTGAAAATCTTTCTGGCAGGTCTGGACCTGCTGGTGCCCTCCAGGCTGAACTGGCTTGAGGCTGGCAGACCCTGCCCCACCCAGCTCTGCTCAGAAGCAGCCCGAGGTGTCCCTGCCCTCGTGTGCCATCCATGCTGCTAATTCAGAGTTGGCCATGGATTGTCACAGGGCTCCTGTGGTCCCAGAGACCCGCACACCAGAAGCCCAGTGTTTAGGGCAGCTGCAGCAGGGCGCCTCCAAGGCTCAGGGTCTGTGAGGAGGCCCTGGCACCAGTGGGCTGTGTCCTCATGGGTGCTCAGGCTCTGGCCTGCTCGTGAGGGCTGCAGCACACTGAGCCGGGTCCTCCAGTGCCCCTCTGCTGTCCAATCCTAACCCTCACTCCTGTGGCAAGACCACCAGAGGCAGAGCGGAGGAGGCTCCGTGACCCTCCCAAACCATTTTCTTCACAGGTGGCCTATCTTGGGTGTGACTTGGTAGCATCCAAAAGGACACTGAGGAAGACAGTGTCCTTGTAAGTGAGGCTTGGGGCTTGGGCCAGAGAGCCAGGAGTGTGGACGCCTCCAGAGCCAGGGGTCAGCGTCTCCGAGACTCTGGCCAGAGCCAGTGCTGTGGCTTGAGGCACATTTGATTGAGTCCCTGCTGTGTCAGGCTGGGCAGTGCCATGCCAGGGTTGGCCTTTGCCCCCCCCACTGTTGCTGGGACCCCATCTCAGTTCTTGGCATTCCGGGTGAAAGTACCCTCTAACGGTTCTCCTCCATTCCCTCTGTCTGACCTGGCCTCTGGTGGCCTGGCCCTCCCTCCCCACTCACCTCAGCCACCCAGCACTGGGCTTCCACATCGATGCCCAGGCAGCTCAGGCTCTGCGCCAGCCCCTGCAGATGCTGTCACAAGCCATGTGGCATCATCCAAGCTCCCAGGTGATAGGAGTCGGGCAGGATCCCTGTACAGGGCTTGGAGTAGCTCGAGCAGGCAGCTAGAGCAAGGTCTGCCTCAGCACAGGGCAGGGCAGAGGGACATGGGCTGTGGGCTAGCCACTGCACCCTAGCAGGCGGAGCGGTGGGCGAGGCCCCACTCCACATCTGGGCTGACCATGTGGCTAGGCTGTGGACAGAGGGGCAGGTGTGGTGGGACCCTGCCCATGATCACCCAACCCACTCTGGCCCGGGCTCCACACAGCTGCAGCAGCAGAGGAGCCCGCCACCCCTCTGCAGGCCGCTGATACCTGGTGATGCCACACCAGGGACCAGGTCATACTCACGGTGGCTCTGGGGAGTGGGGGCATAAGTGAGGGTGCAGCCAGCAGTGCCAGGTGTAGACCAATGCCAGAGGCCTCTCCACTGGCTCCACGGAGAGGCATGTCCACTTCCAGGAGTGTGGCCTCACGCCCGGTCACCCAGGGAGGACCAGAGCTGGTTTAACTCTGCTGTACCCCTCGGCGCCTCCTGTCACCTGCTCAGCCTACTTCCGGGGGTGGCCCTGGCCCGGCCTTGACTGTGGAGCAGCTATCATGGATCCATGGGGTGTCGTCTGCTCTGGAGCCTGGGCTGCTTGAGTTCTGTGTCCACCACAGCCAGCAGCTACTCCCGGGGCAGCAGGAGACCTAGGGTTCTAGGGGAGGTGGGGGCCTTGGCAGAGCCGCAAGTTCTCTCCCACCAGGCCCTGCACTGCCCACAGCCCTTACAGTGGGGCCATCCAGCCTGGCTCGGTGGCCAGCACCTCAGCTCCCAGCTCATTCTCTGTCACGGGCCCTAAACCCAAAGTCAGACCCACCGCAGGACCCCTGGCCTGGCCCCTGCTGTCTCTGCCCTGTGCCTCTCCCATCATCTGCACTTTGGGAGGAGGGGAGCTGGGCACCCGACTGGGGCCCCGACCAGGGAGGCCCAAGAAACCCTGACAGTGCCCAGTGCCCAGCGCAGGGGAAGGGCCCCCAGGGTGTGTGTGCCAGGCTGGGCCAGGTACAAAGGGATTTCCTGGGGCCTCACTCCGGCCATCCCAGGGTCATGAGGTGCTCCCAGGACTTGGAGCTTCTTGCCCACATGACTTCTGGCCCCCTGTGGTCTCAGCGTCCCTGAGGATCCCTGCTGCCCCCTGGGGCCATCTGTCCAGATGGCTTCAGTGCCTCCAACAGCCCAAGGTGTCTGCTTCCCGCCGGGCTATGGGTTCTCACGTGGATGACAATATGTGGAAACTCCTCCACATTCTTCAGGATGTCCGCTGCCCTTCCGGCCGGCTCGACCTTGGCACCCTGGGGGACCAGCCTTCCGGACCGCACCCCAGGCGTGTGCGTGCCTCTCTGGTGACTCACACTGCCTGCCCGCTGCTCAATGCCACCCCGGCCCAGTGCCACCCTCTGCTGCCCAGCCACATCCTGTGCATGTGACACAGGGCCCAAGGGTAGCTCTACGGCCAGGGTGCAGCACGGCTGCCAGTGCCTGTGTGTGCCACACTGGCCGAGTGCATGCACTGTCCTGAGCTGCAGTGACTTTCATGTCATATTGAGGAATCTTTATTGTAAGGATCAAGAAATACAGCTAGGTCACACAAATTTACATGATTTTGCTGAGTTTGCTTGCTAATTGTAAGTTTTCTGTACCAACTTAGGTCTGGAAAAAATTGACAGCCGTCCTCTGTACCCGGCCCTCATGTTTTGGACTGCCGCAGCCGGCCGTGCCTGACGGGCCCTGGGTGCTAGAAGTGGCGGTGGCAGCCGCCCTGTTCTCGTCTTCAAAGTCAGAGAGGAAGAGCTCCAAGTCGCTGCTCGGTGCACGGCTTCCTGGGGAGGGACGTGTGTGCACGTGGGAAGTCGCTGCTCGCTAACACGTGCAGGCAGTAGCCGATTCTTCTTGCTCTCACAGGTAATGACAATTTTAATAAAAACGCGATGCGATGGAGGAGCAGGCACAGACTCTCCTGCCCTACAAACATCTGCGAAACAAACTGAAGAACCCTTGCTTTCCTGACAGGAGGCTCCACAGGAGACGAGACAGTGACCCCCAGACGGGAAAGGGCGGAGGCCCACGCATGCGCACAGGGGCACGGTGTGCAGCCCTGAGCTCCGAATGCTGGTCCAGGCGGACCCGAGAACTCACTGTGCGTCGGCCAGCACGGGGGCACGAGCTGCCAAGAGCCAGGGAAGGGACCACCAGAGAGAGCAGGGAAACGTCAGCAAGCCTCACGCAAGATGCGAATGCTGTGCGTTCCCGGAGCTCCAGTGATTCCCAGGCGCTGACTGGCATGGAGGAGGACCTCGCTGCAGATGCCATGTACAGCTGGTCTCCGATCATGGGCTGCTCTGGTCTCACAGGCAAAGCGGAAGGGAAGTGCAGGAGGCCTCGCTGCTCCCAGGGAACGGGAACCGGCTCACTGGACAAAGCTCGGAGACCAGGGAAAGTAAGCTCCCTGCAGGGCGAAGCCGCAGTGCCTGTCACGGGGTGAAGTCCCCAGCACGGAGGGAGGAGGGTCAAGGGTCACAACACCGAGAAAACCAGGCCACAGAGACAGACTAGGACTTGCCGAGATCATGGGGTTGCTGCACAGCAAAGGCTGCAGGTTTGTGACATTCAGGACTGGGGAGGGAACACCAACGCACAAGAGAATCTGGGACCACCGGGGACAGTGCTACCCCACGCGGAAGGGTAGGAGTAAGCTGGGTAGCTCTACATTCAAGAGTGCAAACCTGTGATTGCGCTAACAGCAGTTCTACACAATCTCTTCCAGAACACTGAGAAGCAAGGAACGTTTCCAAGGTAATTTTATGAAGCAAGCAGTATTTTAATACCTCTGAAGAGTAAGCATTAAAAGAAAAGAGGATGACCAACCTCGTGACAGGGACTGAGGACTCAGCTCAGGAGTGCTTGACCTCTAGGCTACACCCCAAGTCCCTTTTATTTTTGTTTTTAAATTTTGAGACATGGTATGGCTACACTGCCAGGCTGACTTCAAACGTGATTGAGCCCAGGTCCTTGTGCTTGCCAGGCAGGCGCTTAGACCACTAAGCTATCTCCCCAGCCCTGCTATTGTTTTATTAAAAGTAATATTTTATTGTATTAGTGTATTTGGTACAGGGCCTCACTACGCAGCTTAAACTCATAGCGACTCTCCTGTTTTCAGCCTCCTCAGTGCTGGGATTACAGGTGTGTGCCACCATGCCTTGGTGGCTGGCTAGCGTGCACTGGGGCAGGGGTGGTGTGGCATGTGGTGCCCAGGATAGAATCCCAGTCCCTGCGAAAAGTAATACTCTAGGTGTCTGGGCTGATAGCTCAGCAGAATAAATGCTTGACTGGGTCCTGAGTTCAATCCCCAGTACTGAAAAAAAAAAAAAAAAAGGAATACTTTAGATTAAGGAAATTCCCCTTCTTTTGTAGATTTTTTTTTGTATTTAGCACGGGAGGTACAGGGTAGATCAGACTCCTAATGATCTTCCTGTTTACAGCCTCTCAGGTGCAAACTACCACACCCAGTCTTGATCACTGTCTTGGGGAGCCCCGGGGGTGGGGTCTGCACTGCAGGCCCCAGGATGGAACTCCTGGCCCCTGTGTCTCCCTAAGTAGGTGCTTTAACCTGCTGAGCTATTTGGCTGGCCCTAGGAAGCTGTTTCATATGTTGGAATAACTATGACGCTTTTGCTGTTTATTCTGGTAAGGTGGTAAGTTGTAATGATCTTTGCTGTCTTTGGGTTAGCAACGCACACTCCTGGGTGTGTCTGGAGAGGGCTCGCTGTGAGGCGTGACCTCCGTGCCACACCTGGCCCTGCTCCTTCCTGTGCCACGCTGTTCTGCTCTGCACCCTGGGTTTGCTTCTTCATGCCCTGCGGCCTGATGCTCCTCCTTGGAGCATAGCCCGGGCACTGAATCTTCTGAAAGGAGCCAACTTTCGCCCTCCTCCTTTCGGTTATAGGTGCTGAGTACTTTCTCCCAGCAACAGAGATCTGCCTAATACCCCGTCCCTCCCACTCCACCCCAGGAGCCTCTGTCCTCTTACTGTCTCCACAATTCTGCCTCTTCCAGAAGGTCACACAGCTGGAGTCACATAGCACACAGTCTCTCTGGACCAGCTTTTTTCACTCAGCTGTGTGTATTTGTTTCTTCTATGTTTTTTTCAAATCTTTGTAACTTATGTCCTTCCCTCTCTGTTTTTTTACTTTTATCTATTTTTTGAGGTGGGGCCGTAGCTCACTGCATACCTGGCTAAACCTCACTTCTTTTTCGCACTTCCTGTTCCATTGTCTTGATGGACCACGGTCTGGCCCTTCGCCTTCTGAAGGACAGCACAGTTGGGCCCAGGTTTTGATTAAATCACGTGAATAGAAGTGTCCTCGACATCTGAGTGTAAGCGTCTCTGTGGACATAAGGTTCTGCTCTGATGAGTCCGTGCCAAGCAGCACAACTGCTGGATCCCCTGGCGAGAGTATGTGTGGTCGATCCTTGAGGAGCAAGCAGTGTATGGGGGGCCTTTCCGATTCCACCGCCAGGAGAGCGTTCCAGGACCCGGTACTGGTGCTTGGGTCTGGGCGTGCTGACAGGAGTGCAGTGGAAGGCTTCTCCTTCCTCTGCATTTTCCTGAGCCTTTTTTTCTTTGATGAAGAGACTCCCATTCGCTTCCACTGTTTTAAATTGGGTCGCTTTATTATCTTTTTTTTTTTTTTTTTTTTGTCTTTTTGAGACAGAGTCTCACTATGCAGTTCAGGCTGGCCTTAAGCTCACTTTGTAGCTCAGGCTGGTCTCGAACTCACAGCAATCCTCCTGTCTCAGCCTCCCGAGTGCTGGGATTACAGGCCTGCGCCACCACGCCCGGCTGCTTTATTATCTTATTGTTGTTTTAAGAGATCTTTGTCTATTTTGAGTGAGTCCTTTTTTCTTTTCTGAGTGAGTGTTCCTTCTCAGGTGTGCCTTTTGCAGATGTTTCCAGCTCGTCTTCTCATTCTGCCCATGAACCCTTCCGTATGCTGGGTGGTTGGCTGCTGGCATTTGCTCAGCACTTTCGTATCTGTGTTCACGACGCGTGTTGGACTTTAACTTTCCCTTCTTTGAATGCTTGTGCTTTAATAGCTGGAAAACTGTTTAATATGCAAGTTTTGACGTGCCCTTTCTTCCCGTCTTCTCTAGGAGAGTTTCTGTGAGCTTGGTGGATTCTTCCTTAAGTGTTTATGAGAATTTACCAGGGAAACATTGGGTCAAATGCTTTCTTTGTGGGGGCAAAGTCTCAACTTATGGATTCAATTTATTTTACAGACATAGAATATTAAATTTCACTGTTTTAGCATCCGTTTTGGCAAGTGGCGTCTCCCAAGAACTGGGCCTGTGGCATCTGAGAGGTCAAACACACGTTGCACCCCATGTCAGTGTCCGCAGCTCCGTACCAAGGGCTCTTTCCCAGTCCAGTGGTGGTGATTAGGTTTTTCGTCTTCCTCCGCAATCCCAGATGATCTTTACTTGAACCAGTTACTCTGTCGATAGCTGCAGAATGATGCTCCTTTTACTGTCCTCCCTTCCATTTGTTAGCTGTGACAGCTTGTAGGCACTTCCCACCTCCCTCGGGCGTTGTGCAAATGCAGTTGGGCAGTCCCAGGTCCCATGCTCCCAGGTCCTGTGGTCTTCATGCTCAGTGTATTCTCCACGGTGTTTCTCTCAGTAGAGAATGGTCTTTAGAAACAAAGATCTTGAGGAAGGAGGATCTCCACGAGTTCAAGGCCAGTCTGGACTCCACAGTGAGTGCAAGACCAGCTGTGTAGCCACACTCTGTCTCAGAAGAACAAACAAACAAATGAATGAACAACAAACTAAAAAGAGAAACTGAGACCTCACTGCTCACTCGTCACAATGGATGTCAGAACACCTAGGTCCTTTCAGAGCACGGACATCACCAACTTCATGGTGTCTGCTTAACTGTGGCCCATAAGGCCCTCCCTCTTCACACCCAGCCGGGTGGCACCGAGAGCTCGGCTCATTACTGCTGGTTCTTTACCCTTCGTTTGTGTGTCTAACAGCATGAGACGAGGACAATGAGCTTTCCCTCACCACTCCACCTGCTTCATGCTATGGGGAGTCACAGCCACTCTCCATTCCAAGAACAGAGAAGCAGAAGCAAGGCACAGAGAGGAGGGCTCCGGGGAGGACTACTGACTTTCCATCTCTCATGTCACAGGTGAGACCCAGGTGATGTGGTTGGATGTGGTGTTCAGCCCTGATGCCTGCCGGCCAAGGGCAGCCCCAGTGCCTTTGCAGACCACCACATGATCACCGGCCTCAACTTGGCGTCCATTTAGGTCCTCTGCTGGGTCCCTGGGGGCTCACTTGGCAATATCCTTTATGTCAAAGCTGGGCTACCACCAGGACTCCATGAGGGCCAGCAGCTGCCTCTGCAGGTCTGGGAAGTTGGTCACATAGCATTTCAAAAGACTCACCTGGTCCTTCAGCAGCGGTGGGGTTCAGGGGATGACATGCGGGGCGAGGCCTACAGTATGCCACCCTGGATATAGCCCCGTGGGACTTCCTGGATGGGGCTGGGTTTGAGCAGCCATGGGCACCCGGGCTTGGAGCCTGACCAGGCTGAGGGAGGCCGACACTGGGCCAGGCCGCTGGAGGGGCTCTGCACCCACGCTGACCACTGGCAGCCCCTGCCCACACTACCCTGCAAAACTGTAGAGACTTGCACTTTACCCAGGAAGGAAATTACAGGGGAGAGAGGCCAGTGCCACAGGCCTCCACCGCGCCCTTCACAGCAAGCCTGGGCCTCCTCCTGTCTCCTGACAAAGTGTGGGGAGGGACCTGCTAACAAGGGGCTGGGACAGGGGCAGGGGACCCAGGCTGCAGGACCAGCCAGGCCTTCATGGGGAGGTGCCCTGAGCCCGACGCCTGTTTGAGCATGTCTGAGAGGCAAGACAGTGGCTGGAGTAGGCATCCAGGCAGAGGGCATCCGGGGTCTGATCCTGACCTTCCTGCCACAGCCTCAGTGGGGCAGGGGAGCTGCAGGCCAAGCTCGACCCCAGCTCATGCTGGCTGCTTGGCTTTCCCACTTCTGGCTAGAGAGCACTGGGCCCTGAGCACCCGCACGTACCACAGGCTCACGCTGCTATTAATAATTTCCATACATCGCGTTCCCATTATGAGCAAAAATAACGGAGCAGCCCCGGAGCAGCTTGGGGCCCCACCCTGCTGCTCAGAGACCAAAATAGCGGCCTGGGAAAGGCCCTGCTCAGAGTCCAGCCCCGGGACATGCACGGGTAAGCAAGGCTGGGCCGCAGAGCTGGGGCTCTGCCTGCACAGTGCTGACCCTGCAGCTTTGTAGTCTGGCTTGGGCCAGTAACCATGACCTCCAGGCTGTGGGATGGGGAATGGGACCATGGTACAGGTTGCAGGGCTGTGCGGGGTACCCAGGTGGTATCTGTCCCACTCTCACATGCAGGCTCTGGCCTCTCTGGACCAGAAATTTCCCAGGGACTGAGGAGCAGGGAGGCCCACCATCCGACCTCATGCCCCGTGTAGCTGGAGCTGTCAGCCTCACCAGCTCAGCTCCCGCTGCGGGGATGGGGGGGGGTGCCTCCCAGCAAGCTGGCCAGTAGGGAGAGCAGAGGAGGTGAGGCCACCCAGGACCTCTGCTTCATCAGCTCCCACAGTGACCCCAAAAACCCAGGCCTCGATGTCCCTCCCATTTGAATACCTCTCTGACTTGGGCATGGTATGGAGTGCAGGCTGGGCCCACTAGGAATGCAGCTCACTGTCCAGGGACATGGCTACAGGCTCAGGTCCACCAAGCCCTGGGCATAGAACCCAGGCACAGTCTGTCTGGGCAGGAGCTTTCGATGCACCCAGGGTGCCCTCTGGTGGCCAGGTGGCCCTGGGAGTGGCTGCAGGGTGTGGCCAGTAGGCCTAGGCCAACCCCTCTGTCCACTCTGCTCTGCAGCCCAGGGGAGTTCTGTGGCAAGGCTGGGCAGGGCCTGGACAAGGGAGGAGCCTGCCCAGGTTCCCCCAGCCATGGTTCGAAGCCAAGTTGGTGACCAGAGGGCAGGAGTGACACTGAACCAGCTCCTCTATAGCTTGGGATCTGATGTGGCCCATGGCTGCCGCCAGGCAGTACTGAGCTCTCAGCAGGCACAGAGTGTGCTGCCACAGGGAGCTCACCTGTGGGCCCAGGCAGCAGCAGCAGGTGGGCAGAGCTAGAACTGAGCCTGGCAGCAGGGACAGACAAAGGGGTCTCCCTGCCTGTGCATACCCCTGACGTTGCCATCCCAGGGGGCTGGATATGGCTCCCAGGAAGGCAGGGCAGTTCTTCAGGCTATGGGAGCCCACAGTTAGACAAGCAGCTGTAGCTTCTGGGAAAATAGTTGGAAAGTTCTAGGGAAGAGTGATCCCGGGAGTCTGGGTCCCCCCACCGAGGGACGGGGTTGGGCAGGTGCCATCCAGCTGAGGACCCCAGTGCCCGCCCTGCCTCCCAGCTCAGGCCTGGAGCCAAGGGGGCCTCCTCCCACCCTTAAAGCAAAGCTATCTTTTTACCTTGATGAGCTGTTTAAAAAATGTAAATAAAATAACTCAGGGGACAAAAGCAGGCATTCACCCTGCCGGGGGCCAGCCGCTGCGCTGGACATGAAACATCACAGCACATTGAGTCGTGAGCGCCTGCTAACCCGAGCGGACAGGCCTGAATGCAGCCCCTTTCGCCAGGCGAGGTGGTGGGCAGTGGAGCGTGCACCGCCTGCCGGGCAGCCCTGCTGGGGACAATGGCTTTCCTTCGCAGAAGGGGCCAGTGAGGGACAAGAGCCCCCTTTGTGTGGGGACGCCGGCTCAGAGCAGAGGGAGGCAATTCAGCAGCCCAGACACTTTGAAAGGCTGAGCGTAACAGAAGATGCCTGAAACACTAGCCTGCCTTCTGCGTCCTTGCTGCGGCCTGCTCTCCCGGCCGCGCCTGGCCACGCGAGGGAGGCCTCAGCCCACACTGTTGCTGGGCACAGCCACGTCAGCCTGTATGTCTCTGCCGGCAGACAGAAGAGGCTGGGGATGAGACAGTGACGGGGAGACCCCCAGGACTGCTTTCTCAGGCCAGGTCAGGCCAGGCCAGGGATACGGGACCCCAGTGCCGAGGTCCACAGGGTCGGTGTCGAGGCCCTGCCGGCAGGGAAGCAGACTGCCTCACCTCAGCACGCTCTTTGTCCTCACGTGCTGCAGCAGCACCTGCCGGCTCCACCGCCCCCCGCCTCATGCAGACCCGTCGAGGTACTCTGGGCCCGGCCCTGGACACCTGGTCCAGGCCTTCAGAGCCCAGCCTTCCTCCCGGGACCGTCTGGGCTTACACAGGAGCCAGCCACCCTCATCCCCAGCCCCTCCGTGGACTCAGAGCCCACATGGCTCCAGCAGGCACACCAGCTCCCACAGGGCTTTGGCTGCCAAATTCCAGGGCTCCACAGATGGTCTCTTGCATGCCAACTGGCAGCAGGGCCACATGCGGGCAGGGATGTCACCAGAGCTCCTATGGACCCTGCCTATGGCCTTTCTGGTGGGAAACTGCCAAACTCAGGCCAGGGTTGTGCCTAACACATAGCAGGCAAAACCCAGACTGGGTATTAGGTGACCCAGCAAGGGTGAGGTGGGCAGGTCTGGGCAGGGAGGCAGCTCCAACCCATGCAGAGCTGCAGGCAACTTGAGGAGCTGAAGGCCAGGAGGGAGAAAGGCTGGGTGCTAGGAGGTGTCTTTAATGAGGAAGGGATCCTGGACACCAGGGCACCAGGGGAGGGGATGGCAGGGACCTAGAACCTGACATATGCCTTGGTCAGGCAGGGAGGGTCCTGCAGCTCAGGCCCAGCACGTGGCTGAGCTGGTTCTCAGGCCCCATCAGACCCAGGTTTCCTGCCACCCATGGCGGCTCCTGTCCCCGACATTGCATGTGGGAGTCAGAGCTCTCTGTGTAGCTGGGCAGCACGGCCACTCACTTCCTTGAACCTACTCTCCTGGAGGAGATGGCAGACATGAGCCCTGTGGGTGCTCATGTCTGCATTCTGTAGCTGGAAGATGAAGACCAGTGGCTCTGCGGGCTAGGGGGCTCCAGGCAAGGACCTCGAGTGTGAGGGCCAGCAGCTCCAACCGTCCTCAGCCACCCTGGAGGACCCGAGAGCCAGGTCACTGCGCTGGGAGCACTGTTGCAGATGGGGCATGGGCTGGAGCCATGGTGGCTGGTCAGGAAATCAGGCCTTGGGGTGCTTGGGGAGGCCTGGAGGCCTGGCAGAGGCCTGGGACCAGGCCGGGCTTGGATGCAGCTCCCTGCCACCTAGGCTGCCTGGGTGCGGCTGTGCTGAAGACCCCTGGGGACCCAGGTGTCCGGGGGCCCCCGGTGCTGCTGGCCATCCAAGGCTCCAGCAGGCCCAGCAGTCTGGCCCACGGGTCGTCCAGGGCAGCAGATCCCTGCCAGGCCTCCTCCCAGAGATGCAGACACAGAGCCTCATTGTCACTCTGACTCCCCCCACCCACGGAGGCTTTAAAATTTAATCTATTCAGAAGGTAACTGTCGCTATTGAGCCACCACTTGCACCTCCCTCCTGTGACTTTTCATGCCACCGAGATTCCCTTCTGCTCCGCTGGGCCCCGAGGCCAGGAGGGCAACGGTCATTGTCTGCACTAATTACCCTATAAAGGCAGGGGCTTGTCCTCGCCAGACAAAGGGCCATGCTGGCCACAGGGATAGGGTCACAGTTGCCATCCGTGGAGGGCACCTGGGCACACAGTGGCCAGACTATTCCATCCAGCAGGCCATAAGGAGCAAGAGAGAAGGGCTGGAGCCTGGGCTGCAAAGCAGATGTGAGAAATGAGTTTTCTGTTTCTGAACCACAGAGGACTTGGGAAACAAGGAGGGGAAAGGAGAAAAAGTCCCCATGCTGTCTCTGTCCTCTGTGCCTCTCAACATGAAGCCCGCGTGACTGCAGAGCCAGCAGTGCCCATTGGCCCTGTGACACCTGTGGCTACTGGCAGGTCATCACCTGGCAGGACTTGAGCTGCCCAGGTGACAGGCTCATAGCTTGTTGCTCAGCTAAGCTGACCCATCCACGCCCCCAGGAGTGTGGGGCCAGATTCCCTGTGTCCTTGGCACCTACCGCACAGGACCTGGGATGGCCACCAGACTGCCACCCTAGGAATGGGGCAGCACTGGCCACCTGCTCACCTTGGACTTCTGGGGGCTGCTGCAGTGAGCCTGGCTGTGGTAG
Organism: Ctenomys sociabilis; assembly: GCA_004027165.1. Taxonomy (NCBI): domain Eukaryota; kingdom Metazoa; phylum Chordata; class Mammalia; order Rodentia; family Ctenomyidae; genus Ctenomys; species Ctenomys sociabilis. The sequence continues at coordinate 101,428 of PVKA01001082.1, read as the reverse complement.
GGGTGTCGGCCACTCTCCTGGCCGAGAAGAGCAGCCTCACAGCTCAGCCACAAGCTGCCCCCTTGCTCAGGAGAACTAGAGAGGCCATCGGAGGTCAGAGTGCAGACTCAATCTGGCCTGGCAGCCAGAACCCACAGGGCAGGCCACCCCACTGGGGCTCAGGGAGCCCTCCTGGTCAAGGGTAGATCAGGTTCTGTCTGCCTTGTGTGTCTTATCTGAGGGCCTGGTGGCCTGCAGCCCCCAAGTGGACCACAGGGCCTAAGGGACACACTGGACATAGCCTCAGATCCAAAGGCCCATGGGGTGGGACAGACTGTTGGGGGGATGACCTTTGAGGTCACTGCCACCACTCCTAGGTGCAGGGCTCTGCCCAATTCCCAGCAAGGGCAGGACTGGCTCAGGGACCTACAGACAGACTGGAAGCCACCATCTCCTGGGACCCAGAAATTGGCTGTTCCCCTTCGCTATGGGCAAAGACTAAATCACTGGGCACACGGAGAGGGGGATGGTGGGGGAAAGACCAAGAATTTGGGGGATGCCACAGAGTGAAAGCCCCCAGGGCTGTATCCAAGCCAGGGCCATGCATCTCCCCCTGTGTCATGACGGCAGTGAGAGGTAGCCATAGGACCCCTTGTGTGGGCAGGCCAGGGCCACCGTTCCGGCTCCAGGCAGGCCTGAACCCCAGCCTGAGAAAGAGTCAAGGTCTGGATGCCTTACAACCCGATGAGGCCACTCAGTACCCCAGGTTTCAAGGGGGTGAGGTCCCAGGGGCTGCCGCACACTGAGATGAGTTCATCTGCCAGAAACAGGCAAGAGACCCAGCCACAGGAAGGGCTCGTGCTCCCTGAGGAACTGCTGGGCCCTCTGCTGCCCTGGGGAAAGATGTTCAGAAAAAATCTCAGCACACCAGACACAGGGGCCTGGAAGGACAGAGGACGTGGACAATGGACCCAGGCTGAGAACAGAAGCAGGACCCGAGTGCCCAGTACTGTGAAGGAAGCAGGAATCTTAGCCCAAGAAAAACATGGGGCTGATTTGAAAAAGAACCAAAAGGAACTTTAGTGGTGCATACCTCTAACTCCAGCACTCTGGGAGGCTGAGGCAGGAGGGTCGTGAGTTTGAAAGTCATTTTTTTGGTGGAACCAGGGATTGAACTCAGGCCCTCGTGAGTTTGAGGCCAATGGGGTGACTCCTGCTAGAATCTGGGCCCAGAAGATGGCAGTTCGGGTCTTGGTTGCAATGGCTCCAGTGTCCAGGCCCTGCCCGCACCTCCCCTCCTCTTCTGGCCAAGAGTTGCATGCCTTCTCACCTGAGTTCAGGCACCAAACCCAGCATTATTCATTTGGGAAGCCAGGCCAGGGCCACAGGAGACACTGTCACCAAGGCCAGAAAGCAGGGGGGATGGCCAAGGCCTGTAGCTCACTTGTGCTCTGGGGAGTGAGGGGGAGGCAGGGACAGAACTGACTTCAGCAGGGCACCAAGTGCACTGGAGCCAGGGACCCCCAGGTTCAGTGGCAAAAGAAGAGTGTGTGCAGAGAAAGCATGGACAGGCTGGACCTGCTGGGCCCAGATCTCAGAGGCAGGTGGGGGACAGAGCCTGGGTCAGGCCCTAGGAAGCTGAGGCCCCATCCCCATGGCCAGCTGCTCCTTTGCTGTGGAAGCAATGGGGACCCTGAGAAAGCTACAAACTTGGGGGAAGCTGCTGCAGCACTGGAACTGAAACAAACCCACAAATGAACCAATGAACAAACGGGGCAGCCTCTAGTACCGTGGTCCCAGCCCTGGCGCTGCAAGCGAGCAGGCTTGTCCCTGCAAGCACTCAGGCTCCCGGGCTGGGCAGTGTGGTGGTGAGGACTCGCTGGCCAGGGCCCTGCAGCAGTGCTCACCACTTGCCGTTCCAGCTCCAGAGCAGACCACGGCGTCCTGGAAGCAAGACAAGGCATGGGCTTAAGGGGCGCCCCGAAGAGGCTGGGGCTACCAGGCCTCTGCTTCACGCTCACCAGAGCTGGGCTCTTTTAGGGTTTGGGGGCTTCAGCCCACACTCACCCCTGTCACTGTGGGAGCTGGTGCAAGCCCCTCCCAGCACGTCCCTCCCGAGGGCTGTCCCCCCAGCCAGCTTTCTGGGCACCCCTCTCCTTAGGCGGAGGTGGACATCTCTGGGGAGCCTTCTCACTGGCCCTACAGCCTCAGCCTTCAGGGACCACCTCACTACACAGACTGCTAAGTGCTGAAGACCAGAGACATCCCACGGACAACCGTTTCCACTTTGGCAGGCAGCCCCCAAAAGGCATTTGGGGCAGGAGGCTGGGGTGAAAGTTTTTGGGTAGAAGCTCTGCCTGGTAAGAAGTTGTCTCACAAATGAAAACGTCTGGAGATATAGCTCTGTGGCCCCCATGCATCAAAACAAGAAATGTCTGTGGAGCTGGGGAGGGGAGAGCTGGGAGCCACGCAGTCCTCACCAAGGCAGTCCAGGTGGGAGCAGGGCAGGCAGGCCGGCAGGCCTGGGCTGAGGACCACAGCCACTTCTATGGGGGGACCAGGGCACCTGAGCCTGGCCCTGACAGGACAGCCCACCTGACACACTGGTGAAGGGACAGCAGGGTCTGTCCCAGAAGCCGGTTCGGTGTCAGGAAGCCCAGAGAGCTCAGCCCTCAGGAGAATCTGCAAGACCCTGCAGAGGATAGAAGCGCATGCAGGGAACTTGCTCAGCCCCTGCAGCAGAGGGAATGTCTGAATGTGTGTCACCCGCAAGAACGGGACAAGGAGGCAGCGAGATGGTTCTGTGGACTAAGGGGAGGCTGAGACAGGAGGATCACTCTGAGTCTGAGCTGCGTAGTGAGACCCTATACCAAATGCATACATTAAGAACAAGGTCCAGGGAGCCCACAGGCAGCAGAGGGTTAGGGTCACTGTGCACGAAATGGGAAAATGAAGACCTCGGGAGCCACCAACAGGCCCGCCCTTGCAGGAGGGGAGAGAGCCACACACAGCCCAACGACAAGTCGGATCCGGTCTGCACCGCTGGGCTCACGTGAGGCCAAACTAAAAATCAGCTGTTGCCTATAATTGTGCAAAGCCAGCAAGCGTCAAGCTCCTTGGGACAACTAATAAAGGAGATTTGTGGAGAAAAACATTTTAAACCATTTTTCAGTCCTGGGGATTGAGTCAGGGCTTTCCTGCTAAACTAAAACTCCAACCCATTTTTGTTTCTTTTTATTTTTTTGGTACCAGGAATTGAACCCAGGGCTTCATGCTTGCCAGGCAGGAGCTATACTGGTAAGCTACAACTCTGACCCTCCAACCCATTTTTGTTTTTTATTTTCTTTCTTTCTTTTTTCTTTTTTTTTGACAGAAGAGCTTATTTTTTAATCAAGTTGAACTAAATCTATGCAAACATTTTGTAGCTTGTAACCAGAATCCTCTATAAACAGAATAAAGCCGGCATCCCACTGCAGGTCTATTGTATCCTTTCCATCTCACCAAGGAAAGGTCGCTCTTAGGAGGCATTATGCCGAGGAACGGAACTTCTGGTTTTGGCCCTGAGAGCAGAGGAGTGTCCTGGGCCTCTCGCACCCTTAGCCTGCACACTGCAGCGCGCCACCACCCCGTTCCTAGGACACCAACTTAGTTCCTCTGTCTTCAGTTCTCAATTTGATAGCTCACCTGTTACCACAGAGACCCAACATTTCCATGGGAAAAATCCAGCACAATTAGAATTATGGATCTTTATGTGAAAATCCGACCTGCCAATGTGGCGTTTCCCACAGACTCATGGAGCAGCAGCTCTCGCAGGCTTCCCGGGCTTCTGCTCGGGTGCAGCCTCTGTGGGAGCCTCGGAGGTGCTCGCTGAGCCTGTCTTGCTTCCTGGGCAGCCCTGAGAGCTTGTTCTCTTTGGGCCTTTCTCACTCCCGTTTCTGATTCCCCCTGGCCATTATGTCAGCGAGAGCTGCACCCGTGATGGCCCTCCGAAGAGTGACTGCCGCCGTGTTCTTTTCTTCTGAATTTCTTCCGACTGTCCCTTGTTGTGCTTTCTTGTAGCGGACAATCCAGTTTATTTGCCGGGACTTCTCCAGGAAAGGAATGCAGACTCACTCACGTTTTGCATTCAGAAACTGGAAGACCGTCCCAGCGGTCCTGGCCAAGCGCCTCCCGTGTCCCGGGTAGATTTTTTTTTTTTTTTGAAGGTTTCAATTGTACTTTATTTCTTCTATAGGCCATATTTTAATGGATACACAGCACTTTTGCTTGGCATCAATTATGATTTCATTTAGAAATAATTTAGCTGTATCGTCTCAGCTGGCCTGATTCCTGATCTCTCCCTTCCTTGGGGCGACTCTGCCCATAGGGGAAAGGCTCCATTCTATTCCAGCTCACATTGCTGTGTAGGCCCATGGGGCAGTGCAGAACGGGGCTGCACCAGCTAGGGTAGCATCGCCATGCTTGTCATGGGATCGGGCGTACGTTCCCGGCGGCTCTGCCGTGCTGCCATTTGTTGGGTGCTCCGAACTGGAAAACGACCTAATGCGTTTTTGGCCAAGGGAAGCATCGTGGAGACTGTGGTTACTGCAGCTGCTGGCGTGGTGCAGATTTCTTCCAGATACCCTTGCCAGGGTAGATCTTGGACCCACTGAAGCTGTGCAGCTCGACCTTCATGGTGGCAGCTGGCAGTCAAGGCGGAAGATGGCAAAAAGCTTGGTCTTTGTTTTAAAGGAGTCTTGCTAAGATTGCCCAAGCGGGACTCAAGCTTATGGTCCTTCGGCCTTAAAAATTATTTAAAAACAAAAGCCCTCTATAAAAGGTCCAGCCCAGGCAGGCCGTGCTGCCCACAGACGTGTCAATTCTAGAGTTAATCCACAGACTCCACTCACCTGTGATCAAGACAGCGCCCGTGTGTACGCCACTGAGCCAAGTCCACGCACATGCATGAGGTCGCTGAGGGCCAGGAACACCTGTGGGGTGCAGCAACGACCCTAGGATGCCAGGCACAGTCTCCCCTCACAGGGTCCCCAGAGTCACAGGAAGATTTGTCCTACTCACAGGACCCTGGCTGCACACCCTGCATGTGAGAATGTGAGAGACCCTGAGTAGTGGAGGCCGTCGGAGCCCCGCATATCAGCAAGACGTCAGCAGGAGGCCAGACCAAGGCGAGGATGGGCCCAGGGGCCCCACAGCACAAGGGACACATGCTCTGCCACAGCTGAGATCTGATGGCGGATGCCAAGGCCAGGAACGCGGTGTCACCGTGGACCTCAGCTGCGCGGATGCCACCCTGGTGACACGTGAGGAATGCATGGCAGAGCAGCCCTGCCCACCGTGGCCCAGAGCCAGCTGCATGATGAGGCCAAACCTTGCCATATGCACCTGGGTCTGGTTTGACCCTCACCTGCCCACGTGTTGAGGATAGCTTTGCACAGAGCTCAGAAACATCTGGTGGCCAGGGCAGCAGTGACCCTGGGCCTCAGTTAGCTGGGTGGGTCGGGCACATTCTGTGACATAAACTGCGTCATCCTCGGGGCTTGGCTCATTGTTTGTTGGGGGTTGTATGTCACAAAGAAACAGATTTTTTTTTAAAAAAAGCAGTGTCTCAGTTACTCTTCTCGTGTTGCTGGGGCAAATACCCAACACCCAAAATGAAGGAAGGAAGGAAAGGCTTACTTAGCTCACGGTCGTGGAGGCTTCAGTCCACACTCAGCTGGCTCCAAGGCAGAGCGGCCCAGGGTGGGGGCAGCAGGTCAAGGCGGCAGCAAGGAGCAGGAAGAGCCCAGGGGGGAGCAGCAGCAACAGTGGCTGTCGAGAGAAAAGTCGGCCTCTCTGTCTCTCTTGTGTCACGTTCAGGCTACGTGCCCCAGACCGGGTGTAACACTCACACCCAGAATCCCAGTGGATCGAGTTAATCTCAAACTCTGAAGTCCCCACCTCCAGAAACCATAACAAGCAGCCTCAGATTTACAAGGTGAAGTTCTATGGACAGACGGTGCTGAATGGTGCTTTCAGAAATGGTCAAAGTGAACTGGTGTGGGTGTTGCCTGCCTGCAAGCCCAGCTACTTGAGAGGCTGAGGCAGGAGCACTATACTTCAAGTGGAACCTGGGCAATTTCATGGGATCCCGTCTCAAAATAAAAAAAGAGAGGGGATATAGCTCAGCGGCAGAGCACTTGCCTAGAACGCAAAGGCCGGTTCTATCCCCAGCCCCACAAAGGAAAGGAAGCAAGAAGGGGTGTGGGGGGTCCCGGGGGTCCCCACCCGTCCCACCCGTCCCACCCCATCTGGTGGCAGCAAGGGCAGCTTTGTCTTCCTTCCACACTCTTCCTTCCCCAACCCTTGAGGCCTCACCCACCACCCTGCCTGTCCTGCCCCACCAGGGTCTCCCCACTGTCTAGGGGGCTCTCTGGGTTCCTGGTGCCCGCAGGTTGAGCCCAGTCAGCAGTGGGAAGGGCCCTCCGGGAAGCCCTGAACACAGGAGGCAGCCAGGCCACACCCCTCCAGCTTCCTGGAGCCGGCTGCTCACCACACGCCTGGCTCTGCCTGTGTCGCTGGGCCCCATAGCCGGGGGCACTGACCCTCCATGTGACGTGCTCCCTGCCTGGCCCCAGTACCCACTTCCTTGATGTTTCCCATGGGCCCAGCCGGCACTGTCACCCTCTCAACCCTGCCAGCCGGGGCTAGGATGAGTGTGTGCTGGACGCACAGGGTACACAGTGGCTAGCCAGGGCCATACAGTGCGGGAGCTCCAGGGAGCTCCCAGGACCTCAGGCAAAAGCTGGAGCGGCCTGCTGCAGGCGTGGGCCAGGCACCCCCGGGCACTGCCACGCCACAGCCGTGACGCACGAGGGGAACAATTGCTGCTTCCTGTTCGTATGACACAAGAAAAACAGGATGCCAGGAGGCGTGGGTCTGAGTGGAGGAGATAAGCTGGTCTGCGACCTTGTGCAGGGGCAGGGGCTGGGTGGGAGGCCCCTCTGTTTGGAGCATGGAGAGCTGCACCCCAGGACACTAAGCAGGGGCCGGGAATGAGGCCAAGTGGGCTCTGCCACCCAGGCCATCCTGCCCACCTGGAGCCCCCCGCTGCCAGGTCTCTGGCCCCCACATACCCCCAGCTCTCAGCTGCTGGTGCTCCACGGCCTGCAGGTCTGGGGTGATGGGAGGAATGTACTCTGGCCCAGGCTCACATCCACATCAAGGACTGAGAACCCAGGTGCCAGGGACCCAACTGCAGGGCCCTACCCACAGACCCTACAACCTCCTGCACAGCTGGGATCTCAGGCAGCAGGCTGGGTGCCACAGCCTTGGACCCTCGCCTGCGCAGAGGGTCGTGTGGCACGTGCTCCCCGTGGCACCCCGCTCTGCTTGGCACCTCGGGGTGCCCCCACCAGCCTGTGCTGTCTATCAGTGACTAGATAGCAGCTGGAGTCCCCCGTGAGCTCACCCACGTGGGAGGCCCCGTGGCACACTAGGCAGGGGCTCCTCCTTGTGCCTGGCGGGTAGCAGCTGAGGACCCGGGTGTCCTGCGGGGCCCAGCCCAGCAGCTGCACACGGTGCCATCCCCATGCCGGGCCTCTCCTCCGTGCTGACCTAGCGCAGTGTGCAGCTGCTCCTGAGCACCGCACTGACTGGCTTTGAGTAGGACCTAGCAGCGCCTCTGCTTGGGAGGCCAGGGTAGCGCAGGACACTGTCACTTGGAGTGGGCCTGTGCAGGAGGAGCCAGATGCAGGGGGTCACAGCCACCCAGGGGGCAGGGCCTGAGCCCGGGAGGAGCAGGCAGGGACAAGAGCCGCACCACGACCCCTCAGGGTGATGACAGGGCGTGGCCAGCCCCATTCTCACAGCTGCATCACCACAGGCTGCTGGCCACTGTGTCCTGACTGAGTGGCTCAGGGCCACACTGGGGCCTGGCCACGGCATCCCGACCCTAGCCACAGGCCCCATGCCGTCTTCACAGGAGCACTCCTGGCCTCAGGGACGCTTCTGCTCCTGTCCTCTCATCTGTTCACAGGGCTCAGGCTTCACCCTGTGGCGCGCGTGGTGGGTCACACACAGGGACCCTTGCGGTGCGCAGGGGACACGGCCAGGTGGTCTGCGTGGGGGCTGTGCTTGCCCCTTGCTGTGCACTCAGCTCTGTCCTTCTCAACCCTTCCCATGGGAGCCAGCCTCCCAAGGGCAGGTGCCACCATAGCCGGCTAGAGTGGGCACAGTGGTGCATGCCATAATGCCAGCTACTCAGGAGGCTGAGGCAGGAGGATTTCAAATTCAAGGTTAGCCTGAGCAACTTAGTGAAATCATCTCAGAATAAAAAATAAGGACTGAGGACATGGCTGGCCCACATGTGAGGCCCTGGATTCTACTCTCAGTCCTAAAAACACTCCTACTAATTCCGCTCTGGGCTCTGGTTAAGCTCTAGCACGGCAGAGGTTCTGGTGGGAGGTGGGTTAGCTCATGCGTGTATTCCCCAACGACACTCACACGGCTATTTTTTTGTTTTCAGTTTTCCCTGTCCCAAGCAACTTCTCTGCCAGTGAGGCCCCAGCCTCCGGCATCGTCCACGATGGTCGGGTCACTGCAGAGGAGCAACGAGCTGGCCTCCACGCAGACAACGCAGCAAGGACACGGGCCGGGGACCCTGACAAGAAGTGGCGAGGCTGATTGGTGCGGGCAGGGCCAAGGCTGTTGAGGGCTGCCTCCCATATCCCCTGCCCAGACCTCCGGTGGGAGCCCCAAGGGTGCACTGCTCCTGGCAAGCCCCTGTAGGTGGGCTCAGTGCCCAGCCCAGGGCTGAGGATGACACGTCTCCACCTGTAGAGGGCAGGGTGTCACGTGTCTCGTTGTCCCCCCAAAGCCTCATGCAGTCACTGAGGCAGCAGCCTTTTAGGGTTTGTGATTATTCATGACCCAGTGCTGGGATTATGGGTATGAGTGCCACTTTCGCTCAGGGGCAGGGAGCCTGAATACGATATAAGAAAGGGAGAGAGGGGCTGGGGAGATGGCTCAGTGGAATAAATGTTTCCCTGAGACTTGAGGGGACTTCACTGACTTCATAAGGAACAAAAAGTACATGTGTTGGTATATAGGTCATGCTCTATCTCGGCCTTAACCGTCCAGCAGAAAAGTATAAAAATGATGTATACACCTCGGGGCCATAATAAGAAGCTGAGTTGTAAATGGCTATGGTCGACAACTTCTTCAGATAACTCACTATTGTTGTGGAATGCTGGACTGTGTTGGATTGTGTCGTCGAGTTCAGGCACCTAAAGTAGTTGAATGACAATGGAGTGCCCATCTTTGACAGGTGTAGACAAAGGAAGGGGTACAGAAAGGAAGAATCATGCTGTGTGTGTATGGACAGCACAGTTGGGATAGATAACGCCGTGCTTCTACATAATTCTACGAGAGGCAAGATTTGCACTAATGGTGGTTGGACAGGATATTATGTCGGCTTCTAGTACTATGGACAACCACTAGGAAAATAACAAGGTAGGAAGTATTAATTATTGAATCTTTGATGTAATTCAGGTATAAAAAATAAGATATGCAAGCAGCTACACTCTCTTAATTTACTGATAAGAGACATCTGCTATAATAATGTCGGGAAGTATAATATCGTGTATCTATGATACCAAAACATTATGAAAACAGTTTGCAATATATTAATTTATCAAATCCATTTTTTCAAGGTATCTTAAAACTGTCTCATTGATATTTGTACTTCAATAAAATAAAAATTAAAAAAAAAACAACAAAAAAATGCTTCCCTGACAAGCACAAGGGCCTGAGTTCAATCCCTTGTACTACCACAAATAAAAAGAGAGTAAGAGAGAGAGAGAGGCTTGTCTTCCCCTCCCTCCTCCCCCCACTTCTGCTCCCTTTTGGCTCTTGCTTTTTACTGCCAGTCTTGTTGTTTGCTTTTTTTTTTTTTAATGTCTTGGTACAGGGTCTCATTACACAGCTTGGACTTGCAGTGAGAGCTGGGATTACAGGCGTGTACCACCTCACCTGGACTCCATGGGCGGCTCAGCACCCCCAGGGGCAGGGCCAGCATGGCATGCAGTCCTGAGGATTGAACTCTTGTCCCTGTGCTTGCCTAAGAAGGCGCTTAGTCCGCTGAGCTATCTTGCTGGCCTTGAGACAAGTTTTTTGTTTTTGTTTTTTTTTCTTTTTGAGACAGGATCACATTATCAGGCTGGCCTTAAGCTCACTTTGTAGCTCAGGCTGGTCTCAAACTCACAGCAATCCTCCTGCCTCAGCCTCCTGAGTGCTAGGATTACAGGCCTGTGCCACCACACCTGGTGAGAAAAGTTTTAAAAGGGGTCATTAAGGCAAAATGAGGGCCAGGGGAAAAAAGTCACCTCCAGATACAGCCACATTGAGGGTCAGACCCTTGACAGCTGGGGGACATAACTCAGCCCATGGAGGGCTGGGCACACGAAGGCCTTTCCTGAGAAAGTGCCTGTGGTTCCCATGCTGGTGCAGTGAGCACCAGGGCATCTGGACCCCTCCCTCTGTCTCCACAGAGCAGAGACCGTGCCTACCTCTCAGGGAGAGGCCAAGGCTCAGGTGGCAACTGCCTGGCCTGCCCCAGTTGTTCCCATGATTTGCTTTGTGTTTTTCTATCTACAAAAGCAATGTGTACATGCAATAAAATATGTGGGTAGATAAATCTGCAAGTTCTGAAGATCAGTGCAAAGCCAGCTACTAGAAGCTGTGTCGCCTCAGGGGCTGGCTTTGCCTGTGGTCGCAGGGGCTGGCCTTTGTGGCTCTGTGGCATGGCTGCGTGTGGGGTGAGACACACTCTTTTGCCATTGCAAGGACCATCCATGCTTCTAGAGCTGCTGCCAGACACACCCTCGGGGACCGCAGCAGGCCAGCTCCGCCTTGGGAACATCAGCAGCCGGTGATGAGAGTGGGAGCTGGAGCCCCAACCCCACCTGCTCCCCTGCCAGCAGGTCCCAGGACCCTTGGACCCTGGCACCAAGGAGGGGTGACCCCGTCCTGGACTCCAGCCCAGCCTGCTCTGGCCTGTTCTGCCTGGTGACCAAGGACCACCGGAGAGCGGCACAGGCCAGGGCACCCCCCGGGGCCTCCCCCACGGCTGGGCGCCAAGCTCCCAACAGTGAAGATAGCGAGCTGTCTGGTGACCCCAGACAGGAAAGACTCTTGGCAGAAAGAAACCTCAGCACAGCTCCGCTCCTTAGAGCAGCACAAGTCCCAGCGTCTTTCCTGCTGGCGCCTGGCTCTCTTCCTGAGAGCACTCAGGTCCCACAAAGGTTAATTCAGCCGAGGACTCGGCAGACCAGGTTTCCCCTTGGCTGGCTGGGTGGCTGGCATGGGCCACAAGGCCTGAGCCACCCACCAGAGCCTGACCTTCCCAGGGCCTGATGATGCATAGACTCCCTCTTTGCACACTGGATGCCAGGGTGAAGGGCCCCTTGTTCTTAAGGACAAGCAGAGCCAGGTGTAGTGGGGTCCCTTGTTGTCCTAGCATTTGGGAAGCTAAGGCAGGAGGATCATTTGGGCCCAGGAGTTCAAGACCAGCCAGGGCAACGCAGTGAAATCCCTTCTCAAATACATTAATAAAATGCATGTTACAAGAATATTTATAAAACTCCACAGGGAAACGATGTCCAGGACTGAGCTATCGGGCTCATCGTGTCGGGTGGGCTTGATGCCCACAGCCGGCATCCTCACCCTGTGAAAGAGAGAATGCAGATGAAAGAAGGCTGTGGTGGGCAGACCCCTGCCCCAGGCGCTCCCTGCTGGATCTTCCAGGTGCTTCCTGCACTCCCCGAGCCCCTACCCCAGCTCAGCGGCCCTGCTGGTGTTGCCCTCAGGAAGGCCCTCACCCACAGGGGTGCAGACCCCTCCTCCTGAGCCCACCCGTGGCCTCTAGACCGGCCAGGGTGGGGGATGGAGTTTCTAAAGAAGGCTGCAGCCAGGAAGGACACAGGCCCCTCAGGAACAGTCTCTGAGACCCCCTGCTGGCCGAACCCAGCGGTGCCTCTCACTCAGGTTCCTCAGCCAGAGCTGCAGCACCACACACACACACACACACACACACACACACACACACACACACACACACAAGAGACAGGAGCAGCGGGCCTGACTGTGCCCCAAGAAACAGAAAAGGAACTCTAGTCCTGCAGGGAGCCGGAGGGAGCAGCCTCCGGAGCTGGTGGAGGGTGTAGGCTGTGTCCTCAGGACAGCAGCCAGGCCCACGACTTTAGCAGTGCTCTGCTCCTGGGGCTCTAGCAGGAGAGGGGCAGGCGGCAAGCACTGATGACACCAAAGTCGCCCACCACAGATTGCAACCCTGCCTCCCACCCCAGCTGGCCCAGCCAGAGCCCAGTGAGCCCAGCTCGACCCTAACTCAAAGCAGGGCTCAGGCAGCTTCCGCTGAAAGCCAGCAACGCATGTACCTGGTGCCTCCCTGACACCCTTCTCACAGCTCCCCAGGCCTGGCCCTGCCTGACACTTCCTGGCCACACCTGGTGGGGCTCCTACAGCTCCCCGAGGCAGGTGCAGGGCCTTCACCTGCTCTGGTGGGGCAGAGCTACACAGCTGACCTGGTGCCCAGCTGGGGCAGCTGTATTGGGAACGGCTGGAAGGCAAGACAGGAGCTGCATCTTCTCCTGCCCTGGGCCAGGTCCCTGGTGGCCCCATTGTGCAAGTGGGCCCAGGTCATCACCCTGCAGCAAGAGAACGCATAGGCTGCTCCTGCCTCCGCAGGTGGCATGAATGGCACGGCCATGTACACTGCAGACATTTTCACCCATGGCGGGTACAGACCTGGGAGTGCAGGTAGGGGTCCTGCTTTCCAGGCCTCACCCACAGCTGTGTCTTTTCTGCCCCATCCTGTGGACAGCCGAAGTCTCGGCTCTGGCACCCTTGGGACGGGATCTGCTCTTCCTGCCAGCCCAGCCCATTGCCCTGAGAGGCAGATGGCAGTAAGCCAGGTTGCTGATGTCAGCGGAGGTAGACTTGGAGTCTCACGCCACAGAGACCCTGGAGGAGCTCCTCAAGTCCTGTGCGGACCATGGCAGTGATGCCTGTGCCAGGTTCCAGTTAAACAAGAGGCCAAGAGCAGAACAGATCAAAATTTGAGGGCAATTTATTAGCCAGCCGGCAGCTGATTTGCTGCCCTCCACGCAGGGAGGTGCTAACAGCAATGAAACACGGTTTGGCTAGTCTTTTAGAATGAAAAACCGTGGGCTGGGGAGATGGCTCAGTGGGATGAGTGCTTGCCTGGCAAGCACAGGGGCCTCAGTTCTAATCCCTGGTCAGCCACAAAAACAAGAAAAACAAGTGTTCAATCCCTGGTACCACAAATAAATAAATAAAACAAAAAAACATATTCTGGTGTACAGATAAGACGGGGGGGGGGATCTGTGAAGTTCTGAGAGAGGAAGGACTTAATCTTATGGGACTTGATAGAACAAATGGCCTTGGCCATGGAATTTGGATGCGTGTATGTAAAGCAGTCAGGGTTCAGGGTAACCCTATGGCCTTAGCAATTTTGTAGTCCTAGAACATTTTCAACTGTTGAACTAGATTAAGAGTAACTACTCAGTTACTCTTTACTAAACAGCCTCGAACAGAGGGTGAGAACACATTCTTTAGAGTAGATAACAGGAAGCATAAGGGAACCTGCTAGTTTTCCATCGTTACAGTGCAAAATTCAGTTAGCCATTGCAATGCCCTGGTCCCTCCATCACTGGCTCCTACCTGGCCCAGCTGGTGCAGAGCCCAGACCACCTGGTCTGCAGGACCGTGTGAGATCTCACAGGCTGCCCTCTGACACGGGTTCCTCAGCACCTGGGCACCTCCTGCATCCGCATCCCAGGGCCTCAGCCTAGGCCCGGAGCACAGGAAGCCTCTTGATCAGGGGCTGCAGAGATGAGGCCAGTGAGGGGTGCAGGAAGGGCACCTCAACTGACTCTGTGTCACAAAGCCACAGCGCTCAGTGCTGTACTACATGGAGGTCTCCCCACGATGTCACCCAGCTGCCACTCATGAGGACCCCTCTGGTCTGCGCAGTGTCTGAGACACCCCTAGGTGCTCCCATAGAGCCTGACACCTTTGGTTTTCCTCCACACTTCCCAGTACAGCTCCCACCCAGCCTGTCCTTCTGGCATCTGCACCACAGCTCCCAGCTCCCAGGGGCTCCAAGGGCCTTTCCCCCCACCCCCTCGTGGCAGCTTGAATGGTGCTCTGTCTTAATGGGGAGGGGACAAAGACTGTCAGGGTGGACACTGCAGAGCCAGAGCTGGTGCATCTGTGAGGGCACACAGGTCTCTCAACTAAGCGCTGTCACAGTTGTCCCTGTACTGCCCATGCGCAGAGGTACAGGACTTGCCCTCTCTCAGGCACATGTCTTGGCTTCCCAGTGCATCTTGGACTGTGCCGCCCACTTCTACCTGCTCAGGCCTCCAGCTCCCCACCCCATAACTTGCTCTCCTCTCTAATCCCCCAAGCTCCTCCAGTTTCTCCTCCTGAAAGGGAAGCTGAGGTTTTGCCCCAATCTGGGCTGGGCTTTTTTTTTTTTTTTTTGGTCTTTTTGAGACAAGGTCTCACTATGCAGTTCAGGCTGGCCTTAAGCTCACTTTGTAGCTCAGGCTGGTCTCTAACTCACAACAATTCTCCTGCCTCAGCCTCCCAAGTGTGGGCTGGGCTTTTAGAGCCAGTGCAGCAGCTCCCTTGGGCCTCGATAACCAGGTGGTGCCAAGGCAAGGGTCTTGACAAGTGTCGCTGATCACCAACATTTATCATAAGGGACATATCATAGTGGGGTAAATAGTGGGATGAGATTAACGTTAGAACACAGAGAGGGGGCCGGGGAGATGGCTCAGTGGAATAAGCGCTTCCCTGGCAAGCGCAAGGGCCTAAATTCAATCCCTGGTTTGGCCAAAAATAAAAAACAAAAACAAAAAAACATTAGACCACAGAGTCCCAGATAGCTCAGCGACTCTGCATGGTGTCCAGACCCCACCCCCGGGGGTGTACTGAGAAAGCTATTGAGACTGGGGGAGGTGGCCTTTAATCCCAGTGCTTGGGAGACTGAAAACACGAGGATCACTCGGAGTCCGGATCTGCGTAGTGACGCACTGCAGACCCTGGACTGAACACACTTTTAAAAAAATGAATCACAGATAACAGCGAAGCAAAAGATCCGGTCTTCCCCAGGGAACCCCGCCTACACTGTGACACGCACTGCAAGGGCCTGAACGGGCGGAAGCTCGCGCCCACCTGCCAGGCCGCGTGCTCCGGCTGCCGCGCCCCGCGCCCCGCGCCCCGCGCCCCGCGCCCGGCCCGGAACCCCGACCCAGGACTGCAGCGGCGCACTCAGATGCTTCACCCGAGCGTCTAGTCCAACACAGAAGGCGCAGAGCGGGTTCAGACAGTTCAGAAAGGCGGGGCTCAGTTACGTGGGCGGGGCTGGCAACTCCGGGGCGCGGCCAAGGGGGAGGCCGGCCGGGGGGCGGGTCCGACTTATGGGTGGGGTGGGGACGGGAGGAGGATGGTCGCCTCGGGGGCGAGGTCTCGGGCGCGGCCTCTGGGGCGGGCGCTCCTCCAGCTCCGACGCGCAGGGCCCGCGCTGCCTCGGCTTCTCCAGCCCCAGAGCCCGGCGCCCGCGCTGCTGCTGCTGTCCGCTTCCCGAGGCTCCGTTAGTCCACGCTACTGCCCACACGTGAAAGCCGGCGCGGACCTCGGCGCTACACCCTCCGTCCCGCCCGGGCAGGTGTCCTCACCATCATGCGCTCACTCGGGGAGCAGGTGCGAGACTGGCACCAGGGCGCAGAGGCCGTGGCGCGCGGCGACTGGGACTTCGCGCTGCGCCTCTTCTCAGGGCTCACGGAGCTGCCCTCTAGGATGAGCTTCAACATGGGCTGTGTGCACCTGCTGGCCGGAGATCCCGAGGCCGCACTACAGGTGAGCGCCTGGGTGGGGTGGACCCCTCAGGGTCCGGGGAGGCCAGGAGAGCGGGTGGAGGCCCACCCCACAGGGACCCAAGAGAGGGACCGCCAACCTGGGTCATCCAGTTGCCCTGCCCTCTCCCGAAACCTCCACTAGGAGGCCGAGGCAGGAAGGAGTTGTGTGGCTGGGTGGGACCCGTCATCCTCAGGGCCTCCACAGTGGGCACCAGACACAGCATCCCCACGAGGCCAGGGCCTGCACGAAGCCGGGCTCCCAAGCCAAGGGTACCTGCCTCTGGTCCTGTGGGCAAGTGTAAAGCTATTGGCCTGGCAGGGCCTGTGGACATGGCAGCAGATGGAGTTTGACCTCAGCCCTCAGCTCTTGCTGTGTCCCCACCCACTTCTAGAAATACCCTGGAGCTCCAGGTGCACACGCCTCCAGCACCTGCTTTTCAAACACTTCCTGGTCATCACAGGGTTGCCTGTTCTCCGGGAAGTGACCGGAAGCCTTCAGCATCCTGCCTAAGACTTGGTAGCGGGGCCCTATAGTGGCAGCTGTCTGGGCACCATGCAAACAAGGCCCCAGTGCCCACAGAACCTTCCGGGGGGAGCTGGGCAGGCAGCGCTGCCCTGCCACGGTTGCTCACTTCTGTGCCAGTTACCTCAGTAACAGTTTCCGCCCTAAGCCCATCCAGGAAGGGAGCTGCCAGGGTGAGTCAGGCAGGCTGCCGGGTCCTACCTGCTCATTAAACACGATGTGAGGAGAGGAGCTCGGGCTGGATTGTCTTCCGCCTCAAGGGGAAGCACTGTCTGGCAGAAGACAGCGAGACTAAACAGCAGGTGAAAACAGGGCGTGGTGGCACACACCTGTGATTCTAGTGCTGGGGAGGCTGAGGCAGGAGGATCACTGCAAGTCTGAGCTGTGTAGTGAGATCCTGTACAAAAAAATAAATAATTAAAAAAAAAAATAACAGCAGATGAGCAGTGAGGGCTGAACTGGTCCCTGCTGCTAAGAAACTTGCGCAATGTTACATTCAGCTCCTGGGTGTGTGGGGCAGTGAATAGCACCCGCACCCACTTTGAGGCCCAATTGCACCTGCTGCAAAGCTCAGGTCAAATCCCAGTCATCCACAAACACCTGCCCAGTCTGTGGGGCGAGACCACACCCCCCACTCCCACCTGGCCACTGATGGTCACTGTTCTCATTTCCGGGTATGGAGTGGGAAGAGCAATGGCTTCCCTTGACCAGGTCTGCCGTCCTGACTTCTAGGCTGCTCTGATCCTCATGTGCTTTCTGTGCTGTTTTGTGTGAACTCCCAAAACAGGGTTCTGAAAAGAAAATCCTGCAGAGCTCCAAGGCAGATGCTACTGACACACAGGACAGTTCCTTCTGTATGCTTGTCCTCATGGTGGACAAATGGCTTGCCAGCACCCAGCACGAGCCCTGAGCCTGTGGCCGGGTGTCTGGGCAGCTGGGCTCTGGCAGCTGTAGTGGCAGAGGGGCTACATGATGCCACCTAGGCTCATGCCTACAGGTGCTGGGCAGCACAGAATGCACATGGCTCTGTCCTGGGAGGTGGAATCCAGTGTCTGTGGGACGGGGTGACTGATTGCAGAACTTGTGGCTCTCCATGGCATTTTTGTTCCCAGGCATTTGACCAAGCAGTGACCAAGGACACCTGCATGGCTGTTGGCTTCCTCCAGCGGGGCGTGGCCCACTTCCAGCTGCAGCAGTGAGCACAGGGGCCCTTTGTCTCTGTAGGCTCCTCTCTGCTCTGGTGACTCTGGCCTGGGCGAGGCCGCTGTGGTCATACAGGCTCATGGCCCACGCGGCCCCCATCTCCACCAGGATTCACGAGGCTGCCTCTTGTCGTCCCTGGCCCCTCCTTGCCTCTCGGTACCAACACAGACCCGGTGACCATGCCCACTGGGCACATGAGGAAACCAAGAGCTTGTCCTGGACACACCCTAGTCACCAGCCCTCTGTACCTGGTCCCTTCCTAAAAACAGAAGCAGGAAGGCCAGTGGCCAGGCCTCAGGGTCCAGTCAGCCAGGAAGCCTACCTGGGGTGGTGGGCACCCCAGCAAGTGCTGGAAGCTTGGTTTGTGGGGAGGCAGTGGGCAGAGGTCTTGGATCAGGCAGGGGAATGGAGCAGTGGGTACTCCTGGCAGAGCTGGGAGCAAACCCAGGGGCCCCAGCCCTGTCCCTCCACCAGCACACAGTGGGCCGACCCTCAGCCTACCCATCTGGCCCGAGCGCCCGCTGGGACTACAGCTGAGGACCACCTGGCCCGCTGCGGGTCTCCCCAGTGGGGGGCAGGCTGGATGCTCCTGGGCACCCACTGAGGAGCCCTCTGCCCACAGGTTCCAGGAGGCCCTGTCTGACTTCCAGCTGGCCCTGGCACAGCTTCGGGGCAACAGTGTCATCGACTATACCCAGCTAGGTCTGCGCTTTAAGCTGCAGGCCTGGGAGGTGAGGCCTTAGGGCTCATGTGGTGTCAGCTCCCCAGGGCCAGGGATATGCCCCAGGATGGGGTTCCTGTCATGGCTCAGGTGGGTGAACCCCAAGGCCCTCAGAGTCTTGAATGGCTGGAAAAGCTTCACTGAGGAGGCCAAGGAAGAGTGATGGCAGGCAGAGCCTGGGGCTCCCTGCCTCGAGGACACTGAGAAGCACAAGTCCAGCACAGGGGTCATGAGGGAGCCTCTGGTGCCAGCATGAGTAGCAGAGGATAGCTTAGGCAGGATAGGGACAGTGAGATAAACAGCAGGTGAAAACAGGGCGTGGTGGCACACACCTGTGATTCTAGTGCTGGGGAGGCTGAGGCAGGAGGATCACTGCAAGGCTGAGCTGTGTAGAGAGACCCTGTGCCAAATCAATAAACAAACAAACTCAGCAGCAGGTGAGGCCCACACCGTCCGCCTCCCGGGCGCTGATGGGGGCAGGTGGGTGCCAGCCGCACGGACTCAGCCACGTGGCCAGCCAGCCACAGAGAAGGAGGCTTGAGAAGACGTGGGCAGTGTCTCTTGGTGAAGCCTCAGGTGCACCCCAGACTCACAGAAGAAGTGGGGTGAGGTTGGGGTGGGGGAAGGGGAATGGGAGGGTGCAGCCATGTGTAGGAGAGAGATGTTAGACCCAGGAGGTGTTCAAGATGAAAACAGAGTTCTGAGCAAAGTGTGGCCCTTGGTCATGTGGCTTCCATGGCAGAGGCAGCTTGGCTTAGGTGGCCTGGTCCCTGCTTACAGACCCCACGTCAGCCAGACACCAGGAGAGCTCTGGCTGCTGTGGCTTCAATGCCTGGGTGTGGGACAGGTGAAGACCCTGATGAGGTTCCAGTGAGTTCCAGGCAGGAGCCAGACTTTAGATCTGAGCCCTCTGACCCCAGCTGTCACTCCTAGGTACTGTATAATGTGGCATGTGCGCAGTGCCAGCTGGGACTGTGGGACGAGGCTGCTGACACACTGGCTGAGGCTGTGTCCAGGTGGCCGGAGAGGGCACGGGAGGGCCTGACCACGGCCCTGTACCATGTGCAGGTGAGGGCAGGTGAGGGCTACCCACAGCAGGGTGGCCTGTGGCCTGCATTTTGGGGCTGGCATTTGTAGCTCACCCTCAAGGCCAGCTAGATGACATGAAGAAGCTTGTGGGGAAGATGGCCTGGGCTCTGCAGCTGTGCCCAGCAACCGCCAACTCTGCAATGGCTCTGTCCCCAGAAGCAGGTTCCCCTGCAGCCACGGCAGGTTCCCCTGGGCGAGGTCTTCCGACCCCACAGGCGGTACCTGGAGCACCTAGAGCCCAAGGACTTCCTGGGGAAGGCCAAGGTAAGGTGCGGGCTGTCTGGGACTGAGATACCTATGGCTGCACTGAGTGGTCCAGCACCTCCTACCCTGAGCCCCCTATTGTGGCAAGGGACCATGTGGCCCCAAGGCCACTTGGATGCTGGGCAGGGTTGAGGCGACATCCCCAGAGAGGGGCCCTGTCAGGGGACGGAGCTGCTGTCTGCCCCCTGCCTGGTCCACGTCTCTGAGTGTCTCTACTGCAGCCCGCAAGGGCCTGGGGAGGGACAGTGACTGCTTTGGGCTGTCAGGCTTGTCAGGACCAGGAAGCCAAAATCATAGGCCAGGTGAGTAGCTCACCTCCAGAGGCAGGGGAGAAACCCAGGGTTGGCACCAACTCCCAGTGTCACAAAGGGCCACCTGGGCACTGGGCCCTCAGGCTGGCCACAGACTTGTGGCCTCTAGCAACAGTGCTGGTGCCCAAGGAACCACCACGCGACATGACTGATGTTGGCAGCCACGAAGCCCAGCAGTGGGGCGCGTGGAGCGGGCCATGCTCCTGTGCCCACCTACGCGCGAGGGGCAGTACGTAGGAGCTGTGCGTGGCCACCAGGGAGTCTCTGCCACGCACCCTCGGTAGCCGAGCAGCGCCGGGCTGGGCGCGGGTGCTCCGCACCCCGGACTTGACGTGTGCTAGCGCAGAGCAGGCTGGGGAGCAGGCCTTGCAGAGGCCCTACACGCTTGTTTGCCCCACCAGGTGGTGGTCTCCACTGACCCTGAAGCCCGGTGCTCGGGTGTCCAGTCTGTGCAGGTGGGTAGGTGGCTGTCCTGCTGCCCAGCTTGTCCTGACCATCCCCACAGAACTGCCCTGTTGGGGCTGGGGAGAGAGCTCAGTAGAGTAAGTGCTTGCCTGGCAAGCTCAGGGTCTTGAGTTCAATCCCCAGTACCACAAAAACAAACAAACAAACAAACAAACAAAAATTGCCCTAAGAACAGCAGCTCTGAGCCTTCTTTCCTGCATCTCCCCTTCCGTGGGACCCTGACCTCTACTGGTAGAGGAGGGTAGCTGGGGGGGAGGGCTCTCCGTGAGGCCATCCTGCCACAGTCTAAGGGTTGGGCTAGGGGACTGCTCATTTGTGCTCCATCCTTGGCCAGAACAAGGTTGTCATTTGTGCTTACAGGGACCAGGAGTCCACAGTGAAACAGGCTGTGAAGCTGTATCATGGTAGGAAGGGGCCTGGCCCCCACACCTCTCTCTCCTTAGGGCAAGGCCCGTGGACCAGGCACAGATGGGCCATCGGGATGGGACCAGCATCAGCTGTTCACCAACTCTAAGGGGATGGAGCTCCTTGTGCAAGGCAGGGGTTCCTATCTTTCCCCCTAGGAGTAAGGAACATGGTGGAAACAGATTCAGGGGTCACTGTGACCTGAGGCAGCTCCAGGATGAGGGTCAGGTCCAAGCTGAGCTGACACTTGATGCCACTGAGACCAGGGACACTCAAATTGGGGACACTGAGGGTGGGACTGGCCCGAGACCCTGTGTCCGTACTGCCTTACATCTCACCTCAAGGAACCCTTCTACCCAGGCCCCAAGCCCTGGAGCCCCAGGAAGCCAGAACCCATGACGGCTGCCGCAGTGTAGTAAGGGAGGGTGGCTCTGGCCCCGCTGGGCAGATGCACCAGACGGTGAGTACAGCTGGTGCCAGGGCCAGCCAGCCCTCCGTGGGGCCAGAAGGGATCCAGCCCTGCACTTTGGTAGGCAGGGACTCTAGGGCTGGGAGAGGTCAGGACAGTGTCCAGCAAGGGTGGCTTTGGTGTACCCTGACCACACCTCAGGCCCTACCTGTCTATCCTGGGTGCAAGTGCCCAAGAGTGACAGAGCTGGGGACAGGTTGGGAGCAGACTGTCCTGGTGGGACCTTGGGGTTCAGCCTCTCAGCTGAGGGTGCTGCTACAGCCTTCCTAATGCCAGGGACCCTGACTTCCTGTGCCCCACACATGGGGTCCCCACTCCCCTTCACACTCAGGGGCTCTTGCACCAGGACCCACTTGTGGCTTCCCTTACAGAGGCCCAGGGTGCTGCCAGCTGGCAAATTGGCCCCTCTGTCTTCAGGTGAGGAAGTCTGGGGGCTGGGGACTCCAAGAAGGGAGCGAGTTAGGAGCCGGCCTTCTGTGGCCCAAGGTGAATCTGGAGCAGCAGCAGCTGCCCCGGCCGTTGTTCTGCTCCTCCCATCATTCACTAACCCTATGTCTCTCTCAGAGCTGCCTGGCCCTGGCCCCTCCAAGGTCCCTGTGAGCACCAGGGTAAGAGATGCACTGAACTCAGCTCTACCCCCTCAGACCTGCCCTTACTCAGGGACGCACCACATGGTGAATCCAGGGGCCAAGCCAGCCCTCCGTGGGGCCAGACGGGATCTGGCCCCGCATACCCACCCAGTGGGGACTTCAGAACTGCTTGCCCCTTGGCCCAGGGAGCAGCTGTACAGGACTCTGAGGACTCCGTGATGGTCACCGTACAGTGTGCCCTCACCGTGGCAATGCAGGTCCCCCGAGGGGCTGGGCTGGCTAGCCTGCAGGCACTGCTGGCTGAGGCCCTCCCTGCCCAGGCCCGGCAGGCACAGCTTAGGTGGGTGAAGGGTGTGCTGCAGGTGGGTGGGTAGGGTGACCCGCACTGTCCAACCTGAGCACTTTCTTGGAAGTTACTGGGCCCCAGAGGATGGCAAGCTCTGGGTCCCCATCCTTGGGGAGGACGCACTACAGAAGGCATGGAAGGGTGTGGCCTCTGCCCCCCACGGGCTGCGACTCCAGTGCCGGGTGAGTGCAGCAGAGAGTTGAGCAGGGAGCTGAGTGGCGGAGCAGTGGGCTTGGGCAAGGGGCCCTGCATCCCACCTCAGTCTCCTCCTGCCCTAGGGTGCTGGTGGTCGGCCGGTGCTGTACCAGGTGCTGGCCCAGCACGACTACTTGGCCCAGGGCCCCGAGGACCTGGGCCTCCGCCGAGGGGACGTGGTGGACGTCCTGGGTGAAGGTACCCTGCAGCTGCCCAGGTGTGTGCGGTCGGGGCCCAGCCTGTGTGGGGACAGATGCTGACCGGGCCCCCTCCCCACAGTGGACGAGGCCTGGCTGGAGGGGCACCAGGACGGCTGTGTTGGCATCTTCCCCAAGAGCTTTGTGGCTCCAGCCAGGGGAGCGGCGCCTGCGCTGGGCCCAGGATCCGAGCCGGAGGCCAGGCTCTGAGCACTCTTGTTGCAAGAGGTTTAATAAAAGCAGCACCACCTTGTGTTGTGTGTTGTGGCCTTGGCAAGGAGGGCTCCCGTGGGCTTCTAGGAGGGTGCGCTGGCCCGTGGCGCCACTTCTGCAGGTCCTCTCGTCACAACAGGGACGGGGTCCCAGTTGCCACCTTGGGGTGCTGCAGGCTGGGCTGGTTGATGCAGGGAGGCATAGTGGCCTAGTGGCTGGGGGCAGAGGGACCAGGGCCTGGGAGAGGGGCGGGGAGACCGTAGCAAGGGATACAGTGTCCATGCTTCTCTCTCAAGTGCTGCTCACTGACCCTGGCCACCTCAGACATGCACGAGTCCCAGCTGTGGCCATCAGTCTGTCCTGGCAAGGCCTGGCTAGTCCTGGAGCCAGAGGAGATGGACTGCAGCAGCCCCAAGAATAGCCACCAGGGTCAGCACTACGAGTGCCACTCCAGCTGCCCAGACCTTGTAGTCCTGTGCCCGCCACTCAGCTGGTGCCTCAGCTGGGATCATACCAGTCAGGTTCAGCATGTAGCCCAGCG
Organism: Ctenomys sociabilis; assembly: GCA_004027165.1. NCBI lineage: Eukaryota > Metazoa > Chordata > Mammalia > Rodentia > Ctenomyidae > Ctenomys > Ctenomys sociabilis. The sequence continues at coordinate 77,976 of PVKA01001082.1, read as the reverse complement.
TCCAGCCAATGTCGGCGCCACTTGCCTGTGGGACACAGTGGCTCAGGTTCTGGGGCAGCTGCTCCAGACGATGCCCAGGGACTTGCGCGCGGGGGGCATCACCTGCTTCTGGAACTCTATGCTGGCCCAGGTGTCCTCTTGGAAGCCGTAGCCGTCCCGCAGCAGTGTGAGGATGTACAGTCCTGAGGCACAGTAGTCCGGCAGCCAGCGCTCCTGGCCGGGGTAACTGGCTTCCACCTGGGGCCAGTGAGGACCAGGACTCTGACACTCCCTGGCCAGTTCCCTGGCCAGTGGAGCCTCCAGGCAATGGGGGTGCCCACCCTTATCCCCACAGGGACCGTACAGGGGGGAGAGGTCTGTGGCAGCCATCATGATTGCCAGAGGCTGGCCTCTGGGGGTGGAAACACTGGGCCCCCTCACCTGGAGCGGGACAACGAGGGGCTACACCTTTCCCTGCCCACAGTACCCCCAAGCTGCTGCTGCTGCTGGCTACCATGGGCTCCACCATCAAATCTGGGTCCTGAGAAACCCGCAAGATGGGGAGGGCTGAGACGGGGAATGGGTCACCCACCAGCCTCCAGGGCCTCTGGCAGAAGTCCCAGACCGAGGCATTCACAGTGCTCAGTGGCTGCCTGTAGGTGAGGTTGAGGAAGTGGAAAGTGTAGTAGAAGTTGGAGAAGGCCTGGGGGAAGGTACACAGGGGCCAGGTTGTGTGCACCTGCAGGAGGCCAAGGCCTTGGCCTGAACCTGCATCCTGTACCCCCCGGGCCCTACTGGGCTCCTAGGGTCAGCTGAGGCCTGGCCCAGAGGGGGTGGGGCACTAGGTGCTCACATAGAACTGCCCCTGCACAGGGGGCTGGTAGACCCCGTTGAAGGCGCAGTCTCCCTGGTCCTGGCAGCTGAAGTTGAAGAGCTTGCGGATGGCCATTACACAGGCCCCGGGGTTGCCCATGCCCTCGATGGTGAGGTTCTGCCTGGGGTCCAGGGGCATCGCAGTGTGGACGCAGGGCGACACAGACAGGGTGGCCATGGACAGGGTGGCCCGGTAGCCGCTGTGGTAGCATGGGTGCCGCAGCAAGGCATACGGGCTGCTCTGCAGGGAGGGCCGCGGGCTGAGCTCCAGCTGGGGCCTCCTGGGCCCACATGCTGGCCTCCCCACACAGACCAACCTGCAGAAGCCCAGCCAGCAGCCTGAGCAGCACTTGGTCGCGCCCGTAGCAGAGGTGGCTGTGTGAGTAGATGCTGTAGTTGGTGCCATAGAGGTGGAAGGTGGCCTGGCTGCTCTGGTCCAGGATGGGGCCGCGGGGCATGAAGCAGATCTGGGTAGAGGCACCTCCCATGTCCAGGGCGCCCACCAGTGTCCCCTTGGCAGGCTGAGTCCACTGTCCAGAGGAGTACTACGCACAGAGAGGCCCTCAGCCCTGGCTGCAGCCTTGCCCTGCCCATCTGCCAGCCTGCGCCCGGGGGCCACCACACACCTGGATCAGCCTTCCCAGCAGGTAGTTGACAGTGATCCAGCTGAAGGCACCTTCATCCTGTCCAGTCAGCACCTGAGCACCCCAGAAATCTAGGGGAGACTGGCCCAGGACCTGGGAGACAGCTGTGAGGATGTCCCTTGCCTGGGAGCTGTTCTTCTGCCTGGGCAAGGAACGGGTCAAGCTGGCAGGAAGCTGGCTTGGCCCTGCCACCGCTCTGCATGCACAGCCCAATGCTGACTCACCTGAGCAGCCGCATGCCAGCTGTGGCCCCCAGGAACACGGGTGTCTCCCGCTGCCGGGCCGCTGGCACCAGTGCCACTGCCTCTTCCAGACAGCCCCGCAGGCTCTCACCCGCCTGTGCGGGGTCTGAGGCATAGGAGGAGATCCCAGGCCCTGAAATGGTGCCCAGGACAAGGCCCAGGCCAGGGTCGGAGTCAGAATGGTGGCGTCCTCAAAATGCACCCCAAGGCTTGCAAGCCATGCTGAAGACCCGGGTTCATCTTGGACTCCCTGGTGGACCCTACACCTGCGCAGTGGACTTGGGGTGATGGAGCCTCCAGCCCTGTCCCCTGCCATCAGAGAAGCTATAGTCTTGGCTGTCAGCACCCCCAGGTCCAGGTGGGCAGAGAGGGATAGGCAGATGTGCGGTGAGAGGGCAGGCGGGGTGACAGTCCCATAGGGTACAGCCCAGCCCACACTGCAGTTGTGAAACAGCATCACAAGGCCTCTTAGGCCCCGGCACAGCATGTCTCACCCTCCCATGGACCTTTCCCTGCCAGCCCCGCCCAGGAACTGCCCTCTGACCTTCTGCCTGGCAGGCTAGGGCCTGGCTGACCACGCCGGTGTCTTTCTCTTTGTTCCCTGGCCACTGGTACACAAAAAGGGATGTGTGGGAGGACCCAGCATCGAACACAATCCCGAACTGGGGGGAACACTGGGTCAGCGGGGATCCAAGAGCCAGCTGTCCCACCGACCCCCAAGGGCAGGGTGCACCTTGGTCTCTGCAGGCATCAGGATGCTGGTCGCCTCGACCAGGATGAGGACGAGCACAGTGAGGCCTGAGGCTGTGGCCACCCCTAGCAAGACCATGAAGATCCGCTCCTTCCAGCACAGTCCCATGGTGGGTGTGGGTGCCTGTAGGGGGATGGGGACAGCAGTGAGCACCAAGACTCCCCTCTGCCCACGCAGGTGCCCTCAGCCCTGCACAGGCCCTAGGATGGCCCACTGGGTCTGTAGAGCCCTTTTCAGTGTTTCTGTTGGGCAAGTGGCCTCTGTGGGACCATCAGAAGGGATGGGACCCCCTCACCTTATGCTATAGGGCAGCCCTTCTGCCCCCCACCCCGCCTCCTTCTCTGTCCTAGACTGAACTCCAGCCCCACCCAGCCTCACCCCAGCAGGTTTCTCAGGAGCCTGCGCCAGGCCTGGCAGGTGGGAGCCTCACATGCACCTTGCACGGCTGCCTCTTAACAAAGACCTCTGTTTCTTTTTGAAAACCCAGCCTGAAAGTCTCCACCCTGAATCTGAGACTTTCTCATTGGCCCCAGAAGGCCTGGGCAGGTGACCGGGCCGACTGCACATTATTCCTGGGCCTGGTCAGCCAATCCTCCTGCCCAGCTCAGGGCTCAGCCCCAACTACCCTGGCCTGCTGCACAGAGGCGCTACCAGCCAGCTTGTGCCCGAAGCCTGCTGCACCCTGGACATTGCAGCCCTGGATGGCCCAGCTGGAAATGCCCCAGCCCCAGTACATGGAGTCCCGGGACTTATCCTGTCACTTATCCTCCAAGAATGCAAACACTCGCCACGTATGTCACCAAACCAAGGGCAGGTGGGCCTGGCTGTGTGTCCCCTCTGGAGAAGGTGGAGGCAGGGATGACAGGCAAGCTGCCCAGCACCCAGCCTGTATCTTCGCCAGCTCCCATGCTCCCTTGAGAAAAGGGCACAGGAAGCATGGGACACAGGGTTCCCCTCTGGGGGAGGAGCCACTGAAGATCCCTCAATCTCAGCCCCAGGAAGGTGGGGAGGAGCACGGACCAGGTCCCTAAGCTTGGACAAGACAGATCCCTGAGCAGGAATGTCCCAGGGAGGAACAATACCCAGAGCAAGACAGCCCCCAGCCAGGACAGTCCCCAGACCAGCAGTGCCCCTGGACCAGGAAGGTCCGCAGAGCCAGACAGTTCCCGGACTAAGGCAGTCCCTGGGCCAGGAGTGTTCCAAGCCAGGCTGCCCGCTGGGCGCACTCACCTGGCAGCTGGCCGCACAGGACTGGGGCCGCCGTGCTGGGTGCGCCGGCCCTGGGCACCTGTCTTGCTCTCCTCAGTCCCTTCCCATCAGGACATGGGTGGAGTGGCAGGCACGTTGGCCCTGGGACAGAGGTCGGGGCTGCCACCAGAGTCTACTCTGCCGTATCGCCCACCCGCCACCCCGACCTGGGAGGGCAGGGAGGGAGTCAGGGCCCTGCTGGGACCTCGCAGCTGCCCTGGAATGTGGCAGGTGGGTGTGGGAGCCTGAGCCCTGCGCGTGGACCTTGCCCTCTGCCCTGTCTGCGAGGCCAGTCCAGGGCACAGTCAGGTGATGCTGACCAAGAGGCAAACAGGGCTGGCCCTGCCAGGAGGGGAGGACATAGGCCGGGGCTCCACCTTCACCTCAGCTCAGTCGCTTTTCTACCCTTAGCTGTAATTTTCTTTCTTCTACCCAAGCACTGTATGTGCCACTGCCGGGGACTCTGGTGCCCCCTGCTGGCGGTCTACACTCAGACCCTGGCTCTTGCAGGGTGTTGGGAGGTCCCTGTGGTCCCTTCCTCTGTGCTTATCCCTATGGACAAAAGACAGTGTGACAAACCTGTCCCCTGTAGCCAAGCAGGGAAGCTGGCCTCCACCTGTGGGTGTACATGGGGGGGCCAACAGAGCCGCAGGCTTCAGCCGGATGCAAGCCTGGGCCACCGCTTTCTCCCAGCAGGGCTATGCGCGGTGCCAGTTCATGCTTTCAGGCTACCTGACCATGTGGTCTTATTCCCAAAGCACCAGTGAGGTGGAATCTCTGTCAACATGACCCTCACCCCACCCTCCCCATGTCAGGGGTTTCGCCACACTGTTCAGTTGCCCAGGCCAGGCTCAAACTTGTGATACCGCTGCCTCCACCTCCCAAAGTGCGAGGGTGACACCATCACGCTTGGCCCGTGCTTTTGTGGCCATTTACCGTGGCCCTTCAGTGACCTAGCTTCCTTTGCCTAGGTCTTAATCAGGTTGTTCCACATTAGGGTCAAAGGGCTCCTCGCACAGTTTAGACCTCAGTCCTTGTTGGATAAGCAGCTTTTGAATATTTTCTCCCAGTCATAGATTGTCATCATTTTAACAGTGCACTCAGAGCATATTCAAATGCTTGCTGAGCTCCACTTTTTCAGTTTGTTCCTTGATGTACAGCACTTTTCATGTCATGACCAGGAATGAATGGGCCTTGCAAGTAAGCCACCCGACCTCCTGAGCAGGGAAACGGTGAGGACCTCAGAGAGCCACCGAGGGGAAAGCCCTGGGCACAGTGGCCACACAAGACCATGACTCACGGGGCCGACAACACACTGGTGATGCGCGACTCCTCCCAGAGCAGTACCTGAGCAGCCCTAACCCTACCTTAAAAAGTGTATGTGTCTCCTTGGTCTTATTCTGACTTGGTCCTCAACATCCAGCAAAAAATCTAACCCCAAGGAAAGGGGCTTGGCCTGGCAAGCACAGGGGTCAATCCCTAGTACAAAAACAAAAGAGAGAGAGAGAGGAAAGAAAGAAAGAAAGAAAAAGAAGAAGAAAGAAAGGGGCTCCAAACTGGCACGAGCTGTCACACACAGTCCCCACCACCGAGGGAATGCGCTGCTCCAGCCTCTCCCAGGCCGGTCCCCAGCAGGTCCTTTTGCCTGCCTCGGAATCACCACTGGGACATTTTGACGCACATACAAATGTTTCTAGGGTAGAAGGACTTTTTTCTTTTTCTTTCTTCTTTTTGCTAGCTCAGGCTGCCTTAAGGGCAGGTCTGGTGTGGCTTGTGGAGCTGGGGACTGAACTGCAGTCCCTTGCGCCTGACTGAGTTTGCCCAACCAGGCACTTTAAACAACTGAGCTAAGCCGCAAGCACCCATCCCTAGGGTGAAGAGTTAACTTCATGAGTCGTGGCCTCCCTGAGCCTGGGCGTGGTGGCGCATGCTCGTAATCCTGGTGCTGGGGAGGCTAAGACAGGAGGATCAATATGAGTCCCAGCTGCACAGTGAGACCCTGTACCAAATACATTAAAAATAATAGTTAACATCCTTTATAGGTCACCCATAGGAGAAAAATACTATTGTAAATATCGTAGTCTCTCTATGGTTACTTTTGGGGTATAAACTCACTTTCTATTATCCACTTCAGGCTCTGTATGTTTGCATTGTCTTGAAGACAGTCACTACCAAGATCTTCAGGTCTACAAAAGAAAGACTGTCCCCAGTTTCTGAGCCCCATAATGAGAGTTTATGTTAAGGGGTTGGATACAGAGCTCAGTGACACAAGTACCTACCTGGCAAGCATAAGGTCCTGAGTTCGATTCCTGATACAAAAAAGAAAAAACACTTTAGTTACAAGTTTACATTAAACACACACACACACACACACACACACACACACACACACATCTTTACTTAGTAGCTCATCACTTGGCCATTTTACTTTTAAAATTTAGGTTTCCTGTGTGTTCTTAAATGCTGCTGCTATGCTTAGATAAACGCCTCAGAGCAAGGGCTGACCAGGTAGCTCGGTGCAATGGACTAAAGTGCTTGCTCAAGTAGGCACAGGGACTGGGTTGGATCCTGGGCATGCAGGGTGGGCCCGCCACACCCTGGGGTGCTCTGAGATGGTGACCGAGTTGGGCACCGTGGTGCGCGCTTGTAATCCCAGCCGTGGGAGGCTGGAACAGGACGATCACCAGGGGCCCGATCTGTGTAGTGAGACGCTGTAGACCCTGCACTAAATACTAAAAAAGAAAAAGAAAAAGCTCAGAACAGAGGGGAACCTCAAAAGCTTATCCCAAATAGGGTCTCAATTTATCTTGTTCCTATCACTTTGAGGGCAACTGTTCATCATTATCTACTTTTAATTTTTGGCCCCTGTCCATTTAACACGCCGTAACATTCTATCTTTCAGAATTCTCTGCTCCCAACTGAGCTGAGCTCACCTGTGCTATTATTAGAGCAAACACCACGGAATCCTGACGATGCTGCAGCTGTGTCTCCTGCAGGACCGACGCTGGGAAGCAGTGCAAAGTCAGGCTCTGCCCTAGTGTCAGCCACCTGCTACTGTCCCGATTTTCCAAAACACCTGAACATCAAAGGATAGCACTCTTCCAACAGCAGAGCCAGCTGTTCCTGTGTTTCCTTTGGATCGGCATGGCTGGCAGTAGCTGCTGGAGGCCTAAAGCAGCAGTAAGGAGCACAATCTCGGGCTCCTCTGCAACCCATAGGAATACAGGACCAGAGACCCAGGGGAAGCGAGCAGGGTAAAAGAAATAAGAGGACACAGAAAGGAGACGTGGGACTCATAGCCCTAAAGCGATGCTTTTAAGAAAAACTCTAGCTTTAGGACACAAACATTACTCAGGCCTTTTCTCTTCCGGGAAACTCACTCCAACAGATGGCCTCAGAGTCTTCTCAGGCTCCCCTGTGACTCTTCCTCTTGCAAAAGGGGAATAGCAGATCTTGGCTTGCACAAAGGTGCAAAGCATTCTCACAGCTGTCAGATGCACGCGAGGGACACACAACCTAGAGTCCCATCGTAAGGACCCCCCAGTTCACACAAAACCCCAGACCACGAGGTTCTTCTTCCTGCTAAACATTTCTGCCAACAAGACTCAGGTGAACTTCTCACTTGTCTTGAAAAAAAATTTTTTTTTTGTATTTTAGGGAAGGGTCTACATGGTGTTCAGGATCTCACCACTAGATCAGACTGGTTAATAGTGATCTGCCTGTTTATAGCCTCCCAAGAGCTGGGATTACAGGTGTGCACCACCGCACCCAGTCTCAACACACTCTGGGGGCGGGGCCAGGATCAAACCCCCAGCCGCTGAGCCTGCTTGCGGGCACTTTAATCCACTGGGCTATTTGGCCGGCTCCAAAAATTCTTTTTCTATGGTAGAAGTCAGCAAATCTCCACCCTCCCCTGTGGGTGCAGTGGGCACGAGTCCCTGTTTCTGCTTTTGGAGCCTCTTTAGAGATCTTTCTGTGGGTTTCACTGTTTAAAATGTCACAGGCAGGCTGGGGAGATGGCTCAGTGTAATAAGTGCTTCCCTGGCAAGCGCAAGGGCCTGAGTTCAATCCCTGGTTCTGCAAAGGCATGACTCTATATCTTTTTATACTAAATTCTACCTGCGCATCTACTGGTCACCTGTGGGTCTTGATTGAATTTCTTCATAAAAGCACAAAGAACTGAGCACCAAGGAAGTGAGGTGCTGGCTCTTTGCTGGGTCAGGGTCTGGCTTTCCAGTGACACTATGAGGCAGTTGAGGTAAGTGAAAGGCAAATGTGGAACTGAGCAGGGTGGATGCAAAAGCTGGGTCCAGCCAGCTCCAGAACCTGAGGGCATTGGCAGATGGGCAGACAGATCAGAGTTTGTTGGGTCCATGCAGAACCACAGCCCAGTGGACAGCCTCAGCAGTGAGCACAGCCCAAGGGGCAGGCCCTCCAGGCAGCCTGGACAGAGGGGCTTGTAAGGACTGCCTGCTCCGATGGGGTGCTGAGGCCACCATGTGCGGCCGGCCACACCACACTGCACAGGAGCAGCACTCGGGTAGCAGCTGCCTTGCTATGTGCTTGTCTGTGTCTAGTTGTCCCACCCCAAGGCCTCACGCAGCCACGGGGTGGCTTCTGCATCTGTGATTGGTTATTGTGCTGCCGGTGCTGCATCTGCCCTGGGGCAGGTACTCTGCGGTACACTGTGAGGAGAGGAGAGAGACCAGGCAGCTGCAGGAGGTGCTGCCCTTCCCTGGGCTCTTATTTTCCGCTGAATGGTTGCGGTCTGCCATGTGCTGCTCTGCCTTGGGGCCAGCCGAGTATGGACTGAGTTCCAGCAACTGTGAGCTAAATAAACCTTTCCTTCCCTAACTCTGAGTGGCCGGTATTTGTCTCGGCAAAGAGAGAAGAGTAGCTGAGACACTGTGCATCAAAAAAGGGATCAAAGAGGATATTCTCAGGCATCCCAGATTTAACACAAGGCTAGAGGATGAAGGGGAAGGAGATAGGAGAGGCTGGTAGGGTAGTCAGCCACACACTGCTGGCTGGACCTTGGCCTGCACACTGTGGTCTCAGTTGCCCCAGATGAGACAAGCAGGGCAGGCTGGGGTCACCTCCCCAGACTTACTAGAGAAAAGCTTGGGCCTAGCTTGGCAGGTGTCTTGGCTCTTTGAGCCCGGCCTTCTCCGATCAGCCTCTCACAGGCTCTTGACCTCTTTATCCAGAGCTCTTTCACCTCAGGAGGGTCAGCCACATTGGTCCAGGTGACAGCCAGCACTGTGGCCACTGGACCATTTCATGTGAGGCATCTGATCTGACTGCTATGCACTTTTTTTGGCTGCTTCAGGCTGCCTCAAGGGCAGGTCTGGTGCAGCTTCTGGAACTGGGAATCAAACTGTGCTCCTATGTGCCTGACTGCATTTGCCCAAGCAATGGAGCTATCTGGCAAAGACTTCTGCTGTGCAATCTGAGGACAGTTCAAGAAGCCTCTCACATTGCCTGTCCTGGCCTCCTTGGGCCCCCAAGATAGGCTGACCATCACAGCTCCTCCAGGAAGGTGGAATATGTAAGAAGATGGCTACAAAGAAATGGAGTGAAACTCGGGAATGAAAGAGTGAGCCATGGGGCTGCCCTAGCAGGATGGAAATTTCTAGATGGTCATTAAGAATGGGGTGAGATGCTAAGGAAATAACTCAGTGGCTTAAGTGTCTGCCTGGACAACACAAGGGCTTGAGTTTGATCCTAGTATAAAAAAATCGAGTGAAACAATGGACTCTAATGAGGGTAAGGTCCCAAGGAGGCCACAGTCAAGAAGTGGACAACACCTGGCCCAGAAGTTCATCCTGCAGAAAGTTAACCCTACCAACCTCTCCTATCTCCTCCCTCTTCACCCTCCAGCCTTGTGTTAAATTTAGGCTGCTTGAGAATGTCCCCTTTGATCCCTTTTTTCTTGGGGGGGGGAGAACCAGGGATTGAACTCAGGCCCTTGCGCTTGCCAGGGAAGTGCTTATTCCATTGAGCCATTTCCCCAGCTCCTTGATCCCTTTTTTGATGCACAGTGTCTCAGTTACTCTTCTCTTATTGCTGGGACAAATACTAGACACTCAAAATTAGGGCAGGAAAGGTTTATTTAGCTTATAGTTACCGGAGTTCAGTCCATACTCGGGTGGATCCAGGGCCCAGTGGTGCCTGGCAGAGAGCAGCTGTTCGGCACTGTATAGTGTTCCTGAGCCCAGTCCAGAAGTTAATCCTCCCAGGATTGGAAAAATGAATGTGGGGAAGAAGGCAGGCCTTATTCAGTGGCCAAAGAATGCAAAAGCAGCTATGAGCTAAATAAACCAAATCAACTTCCCAACTCCAAGGGGTTTAGGTGCTACAGATACAGGAAAGGAATACTGGGACGGGAAGGAACATCCATCCAGGCACAAGGTGCCCTTCCCCTCCCCTTGAGGCCAGTATTTCTGTTACGGCAGGGCTCAGAGCCCTTACTCTTGAGGCAAGGTGAGGCCAGACAAGCCCAGATCAAGTGGTCCTGGACCTCAGATTCAACCAAAAGTACGTACACCTGCAGAGCCTAGGTGTCGCTGACCAAAGCAAGATGGGGGACCCTTTCAGCTCCCCTCAGGTGGCTGAGGCACAAGAGGCAACGTATTTGAAAGAGCAGCCTTGAGGCCTTGGAAGTAACCCAGGCAACCATCACTACCACTGCAGTATGGCTACCCATAGGGAGGCTGAAGTTGGCCTGGCTGGGTGACCTCTCAAATAGTGACCAGTAAGTTACCTAAGAGAAAGCGGAGCCAATGGTTTCTCTGGGATTTTCCTCAGTGCCAACAGGCACACGGGAGTACTGGCACACACCTGCTCAGGGCCATGTCCTACCTGATGTACTGGTGGTGGATATCGTACCTGACCTGGCTGTTTCCCTACGTGGTTCTGAGGAACAGAAGCAGTTGGGTCGGGAGTCTTCATGATAAGCTCGCACCCGGCATGCACAAGGTGCTGGACAAAAAGCAAACACAGACAGACAAGAACACCTGCAGGAGACACAGCATGACTCGCTGGACTTGCTGGTGGGGCTGGCGAGATGGAGGGGCCAATGTGGACCAACCACACCTTCCTTCGTGGGGCCTGTGTGCACTGGGACATTGGCTGAGGTAGCCTCAAAGCACGGAAGATTTACTTTTTCCAGGCAGGGTCTCTCTGTGTTGCCCAGGCTGGTCTTGAACTCCTGAGTGATCCTCCTGCCTCAGCCTCCCAAGTGCACTAGTGAGACTCCAGGTAGTTGCCAGCATGCCTTGCTTCACAGAATGACCCGGAGGCCTGAAGCGTCAGGATGCTGCAGGTAGTGCCAGAAGGTGCTGTCATGGGGCAGTGATGCCCAAGAGCATGATGGACATGGTTCACACAGGGTCCTGTGGCCAGGGCCACCGATCAGACATGGTCCGACTGCACCCAGGCCCAGCTCTCTGTGACTCAGCTGGAGCTGCCATTCTGAGCCAAGAGCTGGGGCCAGTCTGACCATGGGTGGGGCCCAGACAGTGCAGGGCCAGCCTCAGCAGGAGCCCCTGAGCCTGAGCCTGGGCAGGATCTACCCAGTGGGGACACACAGCGGTTCGTGGGGCTGGGAGGCAGACACAGGACTGCAAAGAGCCTCCAGGTGAGGGGCTGGAACCTGCACCTGCTTCTTGAGGCTGTCAGATGGGTGGATGCCCCCAGCCATGCTCCCACAGAGGCCACCCCCATAGGGCCTGGCAGGAGCAGATCTGGCTCTGGACTGCAGGGAGGGAGACCCTGGGCCTCAGGGCTGCTTCCTCCAGCACCTTTGGGGGGAGGGGCATCTCCAGAATGTCAGGTGAGGTGTAGGAGCAGCAGTGAGAGGCTGTCATCTGAAGGGGGGGGGCCTGTGTGGCAAGAAGTCTGCACTCCAGGGGGCCAGGCGGGTCCTGCCAGCCTCCTCTGCTGGTGAGTTTGGAGGAGGATGTGTGTGCCTGTGTGGGTGGAGAGCTGTGTGAGAGGAGGAGCTCTTTCTCCTGCCTGCCTGAGCAGGGCATGGAGATGCAGGACTCCCTGAGTGCAGCTGGTGGTGTGAGCTCCTGAGGGGGTGACCTGCAGCTGTACCCCCACACAGCCATGGCAGCACCCAAGGAAGCTGGCCCTGGGCTGCTGCCCTGCTGTCCAGTGAACGATGTGTGAGGCTTCTGCAGGCTGGCCCCACACAGTGGACACCAGCTGTCCCTGCCAACTGGGCAAAGCAGTAGCGTCAGAATCAAGGAAGAGCAGAGATAGCACTGCCGTACCAGTGCCAGGCAGCATGAGGGGGACTGCTGAGACCACACCTGCCTCTGCGTCCAGCAAAGCCCGCAAACCGGGGCAGTCTTCCCCAGGAAACACATCCATTCCATAATGACAGAGGGGACTGTCCACCTGCGCCAGAACTGGCCCCCAGCACTGCTGAGGTCTTTGGGTTGCACCCTTTTGGTGTGGACTATATGTTCAGCTGTGGTTCCTGGCTCCTGATCCCTCCAGGGAGGACGTTTCCCACTGAACCCAAAAAGGCAAGGTTCATAAAGCTTCAGGATGGCTGAACTCCTGGGGCCCCAGGGGGGTCCAGAAGCCCAGGCTTCTCCTGCTATGCACCTCTCCTCTGGATTCTCTGGTCACTGGCAGATGCAGTATTGCCTGAGCCTCTGGGCAGTGTTCACACATTAATCAAATCTGAGCGGAGACATTGTACCCCTGGATCATGCCTGTTAAGAGGCTGGGGCTGCAGTGTATGGGAAGTGGATGGACAGTCTCAGGGATGGAGCAGCCCCACACTGGGCCCTTATGGGATGAGGCTCGGGACACAGACAGGGGACACCCATGTGAATGCAGGGAGAAAGCATCTGCTGGTCCAGGGGCGCTGCTCAGAGGGACCCAGCCTGTGGCGCTAACCTGAGCGTAGGCTCCAGGCATGGGTTGGCGCCGTTGCTCTGGCCCCCTTGCAGCTGTGCATGCCGCGTGGGCCTGTGTCCTTAGTACTCAGCCATTTGGTGAGGGTGTGTGGTGTGTTCTCCTAGTTGGTTCTGTTTAAGGCTACTCAGCACTCCAACTGCCCCCTGCCCCAGCGCTCAGGGCTGGGCACCACCACGAGGCTCCCTCGCTGTCGCCACTGCCATCCCCATCTGCCTCCCTTCTTCTGGTGGGCTCTTCCCAGCCAGCTCTGTGCTGACGGCCCCTCCTGCTCCTCCTCCAGTTGAGTCTGGTGAGCCCCGGCTTTGGGATAATGGTGACTATGCCTTCAGTTCTAAAATGTCTATGTGGCTTTATGTCCTTTTCTTTTTAAAGATTTTTTTTTAATGTTATTTGGTACAGGGTCTTACTATGCGGCTCAAACTCATAGTGATTCTCCCATTTTCAGCCACCCCAGTGCTGGGGTTACAGGGTCAGTGTGCCTGGGGAAGACCAGCACTGCGTGTGGTCAAGCCCCAGCACCCACGCTTGCCTAAGCGGGCACTTAGTCTGCTGAGCTATCTCAGCAGCCCTCCATTTTTTTTGCACGTATTTTCTATTCTAATATTTAAGTGCTTGAGATGGCTCTTTTGAGCATTTCTGTACCGCTACCTTAGGACATTTGCTGGATAATTCCACACCTTTGTCCTTTCACGTTGAGCTCCTGTGCAGGGCTGGTGATGATGTTTCCAATCTTTATCAGACCCTGGGTCTTCCTTCTACCCTACAGAGACTGCTGGTGTTCCGGTCTTAGGCTTGGTGGGCAATGGACTTAAGGTCACTTTACTTATCCAACTCTTTGGGGCACAATTGGGTCAGTCTGGCTTGTGTGGTACCACAGTGAGTCTGCTCTGGTCAGGTACGACTTAGGTTTGAGCTAGGGTGACAGGCACAGGCACGCCGGCCGAGGCATGGGCTCACCACGCTGTATGGGTAGTTTTCTGCTATTTGCCTGCCCCCTGCCTGCCTCCTGATGCCCTTCCCAGCCTTCACATTAGGGGGTAGAGGTGGAGGGGACAGAGGTGACAGAGGAGCTGACCACATGCCAGAAGGTTCCAGAGAGGGCCATCTGCTCATACGACAGCTGCAGAATCACCACACACAGCGCATGTGAGGGCCAGTGCCCCCATGGCCCACCACCACGCCCACGGCCACCAGGCTTCTCTCCCTCATCTTCCAGGCGCCACACCTCCAGCTGCCTTCATGTTCCCCAGGGAGGGTGCTCTGCTGCGGTAAAGAGGCAAGTGGCACCCAGGGCGTCTGTCTGGAGTGGTGCAAAACATCTGCATGTGCAATCAGGGCCTTTGCCCCCAGGAGCACGAGGCCAGTGTGGCAGGGCGACCAGGGAGGACAGCCTCCGTGCTGTCTCCTGCACTTCCTAGGCTGAGACCGTTCACCATTGCTTCCGACGGCTGCAGCCTGGCCTCTGGCTGCTAGAGCAGGCTTTGCCTTCTGAAAGTCACTGGAGCAAACAAGCCACTCTTGCCCTCGTGTGCTGCTCCTGGGTGCGTGTGACTGTGGCAGGCAGTGGCCTCCTCCCAGGACTCTGCCTGCAGCTTGGCCACGCAAGTTGCACAAGGGCAGAAAGGGCACCTGGCTGCCGTCTGAAGGCTGCCAGAGCCCTGTTTGGGCTTTTCTCGCCTTCACCGGCTCCGGCCAGCTGGCTCATTTGCCCTCTGCTCTTCCTAATCAGCCTCCAAACTTTTCACATATTAAAGCTGATAGCAGACCAACCCTTAGGCTCTTGCATGGGATGCAAATGTCTCCACCCCCAACTGCGGAACATGCAGGCACCCACCCACTCGCCTGCCTGTGTCTGTCACATGCCCGGGGCACTGGCCCCCCTCACAGCTTCCCTGCTGATGTCCTCTCTTTGCTGGCTGTGGGAATGAAACCTTGAAAGCCACGGCTCAGACTCCTGCCCACTCAGTGACCCCAGGCCCATGGGGCAGCTCCCATGCCCTGCTTGAGCCCGCAGGGTGCCTGTGAGGCCAGGGCAGGGCACAGGACCACAAAGCACAGCTGAGTCCTGGTGGTCTCCTGCGTCACCGCAGGGAGCCTGGGCACCTAAGCCAGTGGCAGCACATGGGCATTTCACGTCTCTTCCATACTTCTAGGAGCTTCCGTACCCACGCGCATCAGATGGGCCTTTCCTGCCAGACACACACCCCATCTCCACAGCTGGGCTTGGGCCTGCCCAGGCGGCCCAGTCCCCTTCCCCACCAGGGGCTGTGCCGCGCCACAGGATGGGTAGGCACCTGGCTGTGGCCTGGACACTGGGACATGGTCAACTAGTGCTGGAGATGCCCCTTGACTTCTGCTGTGGGCACACTGCTGCATGCTCACAGGGGCCCTGAGGGTGTGGGCTGCCTTATCAGTGCCCAGGGAAGGCTGGTGGTGGCAAGAGGACACCATACTCAGCCCATACTCAGCCCACTCCTGGGACATAATCCCCTGCCCCAGTGGGCCTCCACCCTCTCTCCATGCTAATGTCCACCATTGTACCGCCAGGCCCCAGGGCACAGGAGCTGCCATCACAGCGGCTTTGGGAAAGCAGGCACTGGGCGTGCCGAGCAGAGAACACACAGCCGCAGCAGAGGAGCAGGTTTAATGGTCACTCTAAGGGTATCGTACGTCGTACAGAGCTGGCCCCATCCCGGCCAGGGACACGGCCAGGTGCCTTTGGCCCTGGGCTCTGCAAAAGGGGGGCCTGCCCCCAAGCCCCAGCTATGTACAAGAGAGCCCACCTGTGGGCCCTGGGCAAGGCAGGGAGGGGGAGCGGGGACTCTGCCACCCACAAGCTCCTTGGGCTCAGGCCTCGGTGCCGGGCTGGCAGCATCCAATGTGGTTCTCACCCCACAGGGCCCAGGCCAGGCCTCCATGTGGAGCCTCCACACAAGGCCAGCAAAGGTGGCTCCCACCCCCACAGAGTCCCTGCCTGGCACCTCTCACTGGCTGAGGTCAGAGTGAGCGGGGAAGTAGGAAAGAAGGGGAAGCTGATAGACGGGCCACCCTGGTGCTGGTGATCAAATACGGCAGGGCTAAAGGGCTAGGGAGCGAGGACCTGGACACACACTGGGCCGGGGAGTCTATGCCATAACTAGTAGCACAGTGCTGGACTAGTTAATTAGTAATGCTGCTTCCCTTCAGACTATTTCAGGGGCATAAGAAATTGCACTTATTTCTATGAACCCCAAAGAGGAGATTTCAACACTGCAGCCTCCAGGCGAGGCACAGCAGGTCGGTGCCCCAGCCGCTTAGTGTCTGCTGGGCCTTAGGGCCATGGGTCCAGTGAGGACCAGACCCCATGAAAACCTGAGTGACCTCCTGGGGCCCCTAAAGAACTCTGGACAAGACCATGTGTCCAAGGTGCAGTGCCTATCCTGGGGTAGCTGGCAGGGCCCAGGCCCCTTACAGGACCTCATCAAGGTCCAGCAGCTTCGAGTGCTGGCGACTCTTCCACAGGCGGTATAGCCGGAAGTCAAAGTAGGTCTCGATCATCTGCTTCCCTGTGCAGGAGAGCAGGGGACTCAGGGCTGGGTGGAGCCCCCACACCTGTGGCTAAAGGCAGGGCTCACTCACCTTGGGCAGAGAGCTCCAAGGGCGACTCAAAGGTGACCTTGTAGGGAGTCATGAGGTTCCTGAGGTTCTGGAACAGCTGTAAGGAGAGGCAAGCTGTGAGCTGAACCAAGGGACTCAGAGGACAGGAGGGCAGGAGGGGAAGTGCCTCTTGCTGGCCTGGGCCATACCTTCTCCCCATTGGGGTTCCCCAGGATGTAGCAGCCCATGATGTGGATGACATTCGGCTCTGGGTTCACCTTGCTCATCAGGCGGCCCAACCGCTTCCAGAAGCTGGTGGGGCACGGGTCCCAGCTGGCTCAGCCCAGGCCCTAGGGCTGCCTTAGCCCCCCCCCCCCCCGCCTGGGACACCATCCTCACTGGATCATGTCCTCTTCCTTCTCCACTTTGGCAAAGGTGGCCACCTTGTTCTTCAGCAGATAGAGGTGTCCAGGGCCTCCCTGAAAGAGGAGGTTAGACTTCTGGGGGGGCCAGAGGGAGGTGCCCAGCATCTGCCCCCGTCAATGAACAGGCACTCATGCAAGAACCCCTCCCACAGACACCATGCACACATCGTACAGATGCACGCACAGCACAGATGCAAACACAGGCCACCTGCTCACACACACCATGCATGCGCACCACACACTCTCAGGAGGCACAGCCCCGGCTCCCTTCCCCACCACCCTGGTGCTTCCCTGGGGTAAAGGGAGGGATGGGCCCCACCTGACAGAAAATCAGCATCTTCCAGATCTTGGCCCCCTTGTGATACACGCTCAGCTTCTTCTCTATCTCCTCTGTGGGCAGGAGGTATAAGCACCACGCCGGCTGGTGCAGACACCCTCCCCGGCAGGGCAGACACCAGGCCGACAGTTCACATACCCAGGATATCCTCGAAGGTCGCATGCTCATGATCCTAGGGGGTAGGCAGCCATGTGTCAGAGCCCCTGGCAGCCCCACCAAATCCATGGGGTGGGGATCATGCAGCAGGGCACTTACATAAAGGATGGGGATGATGGAGGGGTCATCCCTGCGGATGATGGTGGGAATGTATTCGGCTTTGGGCACCTTGGAGGAGATGAGCTGGGGAAACAGGGGAGCTGCTCAGCACACAGGCCCATCCCACACTGGGGGCAGCAGGAGCTCTGGAAGGCTGCTGTCCCCTCAGCTCAGGGTGCAGCCCCAGTGCTCTCCCAGAGGAGCCAAGGGCAAAGCCCCTGACACCCAGTCAGTGGCGGGCGGAGTCCGACACCCCTTACTCCCTCCCAGAGGCCTCACCATGACCTTGGGTGGCAGGAAGCCCTCGGTGCTGCAGGCTGCGGCCTCAAGGCCCTTCTCCGTTTCCCAGTCCAGATCCTCACAGGCCTCGTCCAGCGTGCAGTGTGAGCTCTGCAGGTCACTGCCTGGGAGGCAGGAGGGGTCACCGCCATAGCGGCCCCGCCGCCCACAGCACCCGCAAGCCGTGTCCTGGAGGGTCTCAGGGGCAGTGGGAGGGCCGTGGTGAGGGAAAATGCCGCTGGCACCGGTGGGGAAAGGGGACAACCAGGCGCAAGGATGTGAGTTGCGTGCAGTGTCAGCTGTGGTCGGGTGTGTGCCAGGCCCCAGAGGGCAGCAATCACAGCCCCTCGGCGCCCTGCCCAGCCACTACAGCCCTCAGTTACCCTGCCTGTGAGGCCACCAAGGTGGTACTCTCTTCTCACAGGTGGTACACTGAGGCTCAGAGAGCACAAGCGCAGAAGCCAAGTGATGCGGGGCTCTGGCCAGACCGGGGGGCCTCAGGACTGTGGGGAGTGGGTCGGCTGCCCCCACCCCACACCTACTGTCTCGGGAGTCGTGGGAAGTGTCGGCTTTCATGGGGGTGGGGTCGCTCCAGGACCGGCTGAAGCTCCGCTCGCGCCGCTCAGCGAACGCTGCAGTGAGAGCAAAACCCCATCAGGTGGGGTGGCAGGGAGACAGAGGCTGCAGCTGGGAGCCCAGGCTGGGGATGGTGAGGCATGAGTAGGGCTGAAAGCCGACACGGGGCAGGGCCTGGCCACAATGGCAGACAACAACCAATGGCCAGCTTGGCACAGAGGGAGGATCTGGTCCAGAGACAGCACTGTATGGGCTGGGAAGGAGAGCTCAGGGTCTGGGCCACGGAGAAAAGGGGTGGGACCTGGGTGACAGGGAAGGCAGGGTGGGACAGGGCTGGGCTGAAGCGGGTCCTGGACTTCGGTCTTTCCAGTGCTGCCAGCTGCCTGCAAAGCACCCCCTCGGCCAAGCGCAGAGCTGCCCACCACCCCAGGGTCTTACTCTGGGCCTTCACCCGCCGACTGCCAACCATGCGCAGGTGTTTGCGAAAGTTCCTGGGGGAAGAAGCGTTGGTCAGTGGGGTGCTGATGCAGGTCCCTGCTTACCTAGCCCTGGCCTACCAGGGCTCCACTTTCAGCCCCTCCTGCTGGTCCTGCCTACTGCTGGACTTTGGTTCCACTTGCCCCCTGCAGGAGCACAGGAAAATCCTACCCACCCTCCTCCCCTGGGATCCTTTCAGGCCTCCCTTTGACCCAGAACAAAGGCGTGTGCCCAGGCTCTTGAGCACGCTTCCTTTCCTCTGGTTAGATCCTCTCAGGGTGTGTGCACAGGCATGCCAGCAACTGACCCTTCCCAATATTCTGTCCCTGGGCCCGCCTCCACCCTGAGCCTTCTCAGACACTCTTCTCAGGGGACCAAGGGCTACCTTCTGCACAGCAGCCAGGGTGACACTGCTGTACCACTGCAGGTCTGGGGGCCGACTCCACTTGGGGAGCAGGTCCTCACCTTCCCAACCCTTGTGCTCTGCTAAGGCACAGTGTCCAAGATGGACAGAAAAGATTCCCAGGCACACTAGGGGGAGTAGGAGAGGCTGGGCCTTGCCATGGCCTCACAGCTCTGGCCTCCAGGGTCGGATAGATGTGGGGAGCCAGCTGGCAGCAGCGCAGTTGCCCATGAACCCTCCGAGTACAGCTCCTGGGGCTGAAAGGGGCCTGGGGCACATGGCATCCCCTGCCTGCCACGTCCCCAGAGCAGGGCCAGGCCAGTGGTCGCCACCACCCTTCCCCCGTCAGGTCTGCAGAGCCAGGAGGGCCCAGGCCAGTGCAGACCAGAGACAGACCCTGGTGGCGAGTAGCTGGCAGGCCCTACCTCTGGATTACAGACGCGGAATCATTCTCCCGTTTCCGGCGCTTCCTCTCCGCGTAGCCCCTGAACACCCTGAGAAACCGTGGCAAGTCAGCACTGCCTTGGCCAGAGGCAGAAGGGACACAGACGAGGGGACAGAGGCACAAACAGAGGGCCCAGTGGGGCATCTAAGGCCAGGCTCCCAGCAGACCCTGCTGTGGCCTCAGTGCTCCTGGAGCAACATGCCCACGCGCTGAGCACTCAGTCAAAGCCCAGGTCCCTGGCCTGCACACACCTACTTGGGATTGGTTAAGGGTCTCCCCGGGACAATGGCTGTGCCCTCGGGCACAACCTGCATGGGTACTTACGAGATGCTGAAGCCCAGCAGGAAGGGGCAGCATGAGAAAGAACACACAGTGAGCACAGACCTAGCTCCCTTCAGCCCCCAGGACCCTGAAGCAAGCTCTCTTCCTGATATGGAATAGCAGGGTCCTCCCCCCATACCAAGCCATCAGAAGCTGCTGCTCAGCAGTGCTAGCTGAGGAACTAGGCCCATGCCCCAAGCACTGGGCTGGGCCAGTCCTGCAAAGGGACAGCAGTCTGAGGACGTGGTAGGAGCAGCTCTGGCACCTCCTTGCAAGGAGAAACAGACAGACCCTCAGGAAGCCCTTAAGTTACCACCACTGTGTCATACAGGACAGAAGAGAACGAGATTTGGGGTGCACATGAAGGGTACACTTGCACCCTATGCACCCTGTGATGATGGTTCCAGCTATAGCCTGAACCAGTGCCTGAGATACGAGGACAGACTACAAGGTCTGGGATGGGTAGGAGGCCGTGAGGGAGGGAAACTGGAATAGGTCAGAGGGAGATGTGAGTTGTGGGAACGAGTGCCTCCAGGGTCTCAGCTGGCTTGCCAGGGTCGGGCACAGCAGGTCACCTGTATTCCCTGAGCACCAGGCTCTTATGGAACTCACGCTTGCATAGTTGTGGTTGCCGTCTGGAAGCTGAACAGGTTCTCCTTGGGGAACCATGTGCGGATGGGGACGTCATCTGAGAGAGAAGGAGCCAGGACTAGTGTGGATGGCCTCTTAGAGCCTCAACATCTCATTAGAAAGGGGACACTGGGCCTGGGGGCTGGCCACAGCCACAGAGCCAAGACAGCAGGGTACCTGCTATGCATGCCCAGAAACTCTGTGACTTGAGGCTTTGACCCTCTGCTTAGCTCCCTCTGGCTTCCTAGCATTTGAGATGCATCCTGTCTGCTCCCAGAATTGGCTAGGAAAAGAGCTCATCCCTTCTCTCTTGTGCACATGGTCTTGGGCCTTCTCTGATACCAAACTAGACCTTCTCCTGTGATCCCTCCAGGATGACGAGGTGGAAGCCAGCACCTATGGTGGACAGCACCTTGCTTCCCCCAGGCAAAGGCCTGCTAAAGCTTTGAGGGGGGCCTCTCCATAGGGCACAGCAGCTCGGACCCCACCGCCTGTGGAGCTTGACAATCCTTGGTCCCAGGCAGCTCCTCAGGGCTTCTGAAGACAGCCAATTCTTCCAATGGAGTCATGCTTTTTGCTTGCTCATTCCTGAAGGTCTTCCCAGGCTTCGTCCTCCCAGAAGTGCTCCCTTCAGGAACCCAGGGCCATAAAGGCCAAGCTAACCAGGAGGTCCAGCCAAGCTCTGCTGAGGTGAGGGAGGCCCAGTCTGGGGCACGCTGGGGTGCTCTCAGGAGACTGTGGGGTTCATCCCGAGTCTGCTTGATGTACGCATTTGCCACCTACCCTCAGCTTCATGGTGCTGCTGCTGTCTGGCCCTAGCATGCCACCCAGAGCTTCTCCCATCCCAAGACAAGCCCTTACCTGACACTCGATCGACGCTGTACATCCTCTCCAGCTTCTTGCGGCGGCCAGAGGCCTCTGGCAGCGATGGCTGGTCCAGCCCAAAGGCCCGTGGGGAGGGCCCAGGGGCCAGCTGGGCACATGCAGGACATTCTTTGGAGCCCTGGCGGCTGCCTTCCCAACTCTGGCAGGGCCTGCTGATGTCCTCACGACTGCTGCCTGGGCTGGCGCGGAGAGGCTGGCTGTGGTGGTGAGGGTGCCGCTCCCGCTGCCGCTGCCCTTTCACCACTGCTAGCTCAATGGCCTCAGTCTCAGGACCAGGCAGCAGCGCTGGCTCCCCGGAGATGGTGTACACACGGGGTTTGGGGGCCTCGGCAGCTGGCTTCCTACTGACAGCCTCATCTGACAGGCTGCCTTCATAGCGGCCATTGGAGACGACGGATAGGCGGCGCTTGTTCTGGGGGACTGGCTGCATCTCGGGGGACCCGTCGTGACCAGAGTAGGCGTCAGCCAGCAGGTGGTCTGGGGAGAGGCACCAGGTGAGCCTACCACAGGTCAGCCTGAGCTCCCAGTCTCCCAGCCCACAGTGGGCAAGGAGCCCCCCTGATGTGAGGAGTTGGGCTGCTGGAAGTGGGTTCCTTCCTGACGCTTTCGGGAAAGGTGTTTTCAGCCTCCCTGTCCTCCCATCGGGGCCTGAAGCCCTTGTGTGTGCCTGACTTGGGGTGACAAGCCTTGCTACCTGTGCATCCTCTTGGGGAGCAGGAATAAACAGCCCCCCTGCAGTCACAGCGTGTGTCTGGTGCCAACTCTTCCCCTCCCCCTTGCCAGCTGGCCCCCGGAGACAGTGGTGCCAGCCCTGGGGGTGCCAGGAGGCCTGTTGCCATGCCAACGGCCCGGGCTGGGTGGGTGTCATGGTGATGAGTGATCAGAGCTCCTCCGGGGCCTGGGCCAGGCTAGGGCAGGGGCTGTGAGGTGCCATCGATGGACCCCAGGCACAAGACGTGCTGCCTACCTGCCCCGTTGCGGCTCTCAGGGTGACTCTGGGACAGGTACTCTCCAAACGCTCGGGCTGCGCTGCAGGGTGGCAGGAGCAAGGTCGGTCCAGCCAGCTTCCCACACCCGCACTGCACCCGTGCCCCATGCCCCAACCCGCCGTGCTCACCGCACTTTGGCCGCCACGGAGGACACGGCCTCGCTTCTCAGCGCCCTCCTCCTGGAGGCCGCGGCGCCCATGGCCGCGGCCACGCATCCCCCGGGCCTCAGAGCGCTCCCCGCGCCCGCCGCCTCCGCCGGGGGAGCCGCGCCACACGGGGGGTCCCGCTCAGGCTCGCGGTCGTGGTCGCGGTCACATTCGGGCCCCGCATGGCAGCGCCAGGCGCTCCGCGCGTCCCGCTGCCCGGGTGAGCTTGGCCGACAGGGGGCTGTGGCTCCGCCGCGTCGTCACGGCCGGGGTGGGGCTAGCAATGGCTCCGCCTTGCGATGTTGATATAGGCGGGCCCTCAGGAGTAGAGGGTTGATGGGGGTGGTGGTACAGGAGTCTTGGCCCAAGGCTTTGAACACCAGTGGGAGGTCCTGGGAGATTGCACAAACCCTGTGGGCTTCAAGAGTTCCCTTTGCTTTGAGGGTCCCCAGTCTTATCCAGGGTCTGGGACCCTGCCTCCTTTGGCTGGAGTTGCTTCCCTGGGAGGATAGATGACAACCCCCCAACAGACCTACATCATCTTGGTATTGCTCTGATGGAGAAATGTGTTCAACAGTAACATGTTCACAATCGGATCTTTATTAGCATCCATCTAGAGCTCCCGCACCTCGTAGAGAGGCTGGCACAGACACCTAGTGCTGCTGGGGGTATGCAGGTGCCAGTGCAAAGGCCAGCCCAGCTGTGGAGAACCTCAATTCCCCAGGAGCAGGAGGCAGAGTCGCCCAGGAAAGTGCCTCCAGGTTCAAGCAGAGCCTCTGCTCAGTGTGGTGTCAGCCATGGAGATGAGGGATTCTAGGAAACCTCAGAGCAAAGGCTTCTGTGTGTCTTCAGAGAGCAGAGAGGATGAGGAATCCTGGGATCGTTCTGGGGATGCCCAGTCAGGGTGCTGATGCTGCAGCTGGGGGGTCATTCTCCTGTAAGCAAGCTGAAAATAAGGAGGTCTGACCCCAGATGGGGTGGCCCGGAGCACCTAAGGGCAGCACCACAGCCCACCAAGTCTGAACCTCACTGCACCTGGGTGCTCTGGAAATCAGCATACACATCCTTGGTGCTTTCAGGCAGCGCCTCCTCATACTCAGTCTGGTAGTCAGATTCATCTGGAGCAACAGGGAGAGTCAAGTCAATCATGTTTACAGACCCCACACCCATGGTAACATGGGTCCTAGGTGGCTCCTGGCCCTGTCTGCCTGGGAAGTGTCCAACAAAGCCATGGAACAGGCAGAAGCTCCTTGCTCACTCTACCATGCACCATGGGCAGCCCGAGAACAGACTTAGCCTCCCGGAGCAGAGCTGCACTGCCTGGCAATCACAGGTGTCCCAGTGCCTGGGCTCTCAGGTCCCTTTGAGAGAGGACCAGCTGTCCTATGTGGAGAGGACTTGTGGTCATCACTCTTCTATCCTGCAGGTTCCAGTCAGGTAAAGAGCATGATGGGAATAAGCTGAATGAGGGAGTGGCCTGAGTGTCCTGGGGAGCCAGTCCCATTGGTGTGGAGTCACCCGAGGCTCCTGAGCTTGACAGAATGCAGCAGTGCTAGGCAAGCTTCCTGACCAGTGGAGTGCAAATGTGTATGACTCCTATGGATGGAAGGGGGACCCAGGGGTGCCACCTCCTGGGCACCCAACTCACCATCCACCACAGTAGCCTTGGCAGGCTCAATACGTGACACCATCTCAGCAAGGTCCATGAAAGAGGCACTGGGGCAGGGCAGGACCTGGAGTGCACAGGGAGGACGGCACATGTGCTCAGGGCTTGGCCCACATGGGCTGCCTCGAAGGGTAAGGTGGGACACACGGGCACTACCAGCTTGGCCCTGGCAGCTGGAGGGAGGTGGCTGCCTCACCACACTGGCCTTCTGCTTGCTTGTCCCCTGCTGGTCCTGTAGCATCTTCTCCAGAATGCCACTCCTAATCCAGATGTCAAACACAGTCCTTCCATGCTGGTAACCCACTTTCTGTGCACACAGAAGGAACATCAGGAGACACAGGACCCCAGTACTGACAAGAGGAGGCCGAGGACCCATCTGTCTCCCACCTGGGGCCAGCACTTACGCAGATCTCATCAAACTTGCCAAAGTCCAGAGTGCAGTAGCTGTCGATGGGAGCCGCAGGCACTCACAGTAGTCACTGTTCCTCACCATCTCCAGCTGCCAGACACAGCACACATAGGCCAGGCGGGTCTGAATCTCCGCCATGTTCAACACCTGCTGGGATACATCCAAGTCTCCTAGCTCAGGTGTAGCACAGGCCTGGGGTAAGCTCTGGGCACCTGTTATCTCTTCTTGCCGAGGGCTGGTCCCAGGGCCAGAGCAGGGGTACTGAGTGACCCTTTGGGGTGTGGGCAGGAGCCACGGGAGATGCCCAGCCACGTGCCACCACTCCTACCTTCACTTTCGAAGCCAGGGGATTCCAGCACTTCCACAACAGCCACCACCCAGACAGTGCATCACCACAGTTGGTCAGATCTGTCCCATCCCGGCTGCCCACATCAATGGCGATCACCACTTTTGCTCCCAGGGATCTGGCCACATCCGCTAGGGAGGAGGCAGTCTTGGTTACCCCCAAGGTTATGGTGGAACTCCAGGGCCCAGCTGTGGCCAGCTCCTGCCTCACTGGGCCCTAAGAGCTGATGGAGGTAGGAGGCATGAGCCCTGAGGAGCCCACATCCAACAGGTAGCAGTACACGTGATACCTGCAAGCTGTTAGTCTCCAACTGTGGGCACAGATGGGTCCTAAGTGCTCGGGTTTGTCTCTTGGCCGCTGCTCTGCATACCACTGTGTTGCCAGGGACAGCCATATGCCAGGTGCACTTGGTGCGCGTGCCCGTGCCCGTGCGTGTGTGTGCTTGTGAGTGTTCTGTACTGACGCTAGCCTGACATTCTCCCTTGGCACACTCTGGGGAAAACGTGTGCCACCCCAGCCTTCGTGGTGTGGGGGTGTCACAGCAGGCAGCCACAAAGTGGAGTGAGCAAGGGCACACTGCCCAGCCCTGCTCCCCGGCCCTTACTGCACCTGGGAGGTTGTTGATGTAGCCCCCATCCCTCAGCAGGTGTCCATCCTTGGGGTCACAGAGAGGGGGCATATAGCCGGACAGGGACATGCTGGCACGAACATGCCTCCACAGAGAGCCTAGTGGTCAAGAGGGCCTGGTGGCAGAGGGGCCAGAGAGGAGCCTTTTGCCACTAGCCACAGCTTCCTCTTCTGGACCTCAGGTTGGGCCAAGAATGTACAAGTCTCACCTCCAGGGAGAGCACCAGCATGTCCTTGCTCCTGCCTTATCCTCCCTGGGCATCAGTGAAGGGGCCTCCCCTGCCTCCCTGGGATATTTCACATGCTGCTTGCCTCCTTCCTGAGACCCGTGGTGCCCCTCCAAAAGTGCCCACTCCCCTGCCACGCTCCTGCCACACCTGACACTGTGGACTGAAAGGACTGGCTGCCTGGGACTGGAGAAGGGCTCACCATCTGTGTGAGCTCGCATGGCTGAGGCCGCGATGTCAGCAGTGATGGCAAAATGGGGGAGCCACGGGTCCTGTAGGGAGGACATGGCTCAGGGGACCCCTCTGCACAGAGTTCCCCAGAGCATCTTCTACAAGCCAAGGGCAGCTGTAGATTCCCACCTCAATCTGCCGGTCTCCGAAGATGCTACAGATGCTTCTGTTGAAGCCCGCTCCTGAGAACATCGTTGTGATTGAGTATGTCAGGTCCAACATAGTCTTCACCACTGACATCATGTCCTGGGGACATAGGAGGCTGCAGAGGAGCTCAGCCCAGTTGAGGACCATGCCTGGCGAGAACCTGACACGTGTGTGCTCCCAGCAGCAGGACACAGGTGTCCAGGAGTGTCCTGGGGCCCCAACATCTCCAGAGCATGCCTGTCATAGGCCTGTGCCTGAGTGGGCCCAGACACTGGGCCCTTGGACCCTCCCTGATCATGGGGTAGCTTCACCAGTACCCTTCTGCCCAGGCCTCCTAGTCAAGGAGTAGCAGGCAGGGCTGGGAAATCGGCACTGTGGGGAGGTGGGTATCAGCAGTTGAAAGAGCTCAGGGCCTACTTCTCACCGGCTGAAGTCCCTGGAGTACAGGCGTAAGTGTCAGAGAGCAGCAGGTCCCTTCTCCGGAAAGTGATGCACTGTATGAGGCTGACCAGACCCACACCACAGTGATGCTGCTCCGGGCTTTGCAGAATGCTCTTGCTTTCCCAGCTCTTTTGGGTAGGGCCAATAAGCATCTTTGATCAGAGGACACGTGACTGGCCCCACCTGAGCATGCCTGGTCTCAAGGACAGCCTCTGACTTCTTAGGTCAGAGATAGAAAGGTGCTGCCCCTGGGAAGGGCGATAAGCTGGATGTGCTCATGAGGAGTGACACCTTCTCTTCAGACAAGCCAGGAAACATGAGCCCAGGGCCAGATCCACCTCCTAGGATGCCTCTGCCCAACTCCAGGCAATCCTAGGAGGTCCCACTGTCCTCAGCACCAGACCCTCAGAGAGGACCTTCCATAGCCTCAGCAGCCTGCGACTGGACCCTCACTGTGCTGTCCTCTGCTTTCTGGACGCTGCCCCATGGGCGCTGCTCTCAGAAACCACCCCTAGTGACTGCCGCTGTGTCAGAGGAACACAGGAGACATCACCAGGCCTGTTCTCAGCTAGCCATGCTAAGGGATGGGTGAGCCATTTCTTCAGTGCCACATGGCTACATCCCGGGGCCTGGTGGCAGGCATGGTGACAGCAAAGAGCACATCTGAAAGTTCTCATGTGGAAGATAACCAATTTCTCTTACTTTTAAAAAGTAGGGGAGGAAGAAAAAAAAAAGCAGAGCACATGCCCTTTGATTCCATGCTCCTCCTGCTCTGTGGGGCTGCGGCCAGTTCTCCAGGTCCTGTTCCCTCCTGCATCTGATGCTTTGGTTCTTGGGCTTGCCTATGATGAGGCCAGAGCATGGGCCAGTGCCACTCACATCTGACCTGTGCCAGACCTCTCCTGGCCCTCACAAGCCCGTACTCTGGCTGAGGTCCTCAAGGCCCACTGACTGGGCCAGTCCTAGGCTTCTGTCTTGCCCTGTTTTGCCACTTGTTCTTCTTGCTCCTCACTACCCCTGCTCCCTCTGCCCCAGGACCCTGTGTAGCAGACTGTTCTTCCTGTATCTAAGGACTCATGGTGTAGCCACACCATGAGTCCATGTCCTTGATCCCACCATGCTTTCTTCCCTGACTCTGTTCTGAAACCTGCAGGTTTGTCTCCCCAAAACCAGGTTCCTAGTGGTATAAGCTGCCACTTACCTCAGCCCACTGCTTGGCTCGGATTCGTTCCTCAGAATAGAGGGCACCGATGAGGGCCCCAGTGGATGTGCCTCCCACCATGTCCACGGGGATTCCGCATTCTGCCAGGGCCCGGAGGATGCCCACCTGGGCACAGCCTCTTCACCAGCCAGGACACAGTAAGGAGGTGAGTGTGTCATCGAGGCCTAATGCACCACAGCCCACAATACCCCGTAGGTCTTGACTCATGCACCAGCACAGACGTGCAAGGGTGCTGCTCAGAGTGCGCATATCATTTATTTATTTATTTATTTATTTATTTATTTATTTATTTTTGTCTTTTTGAGACAAGGTCTCGCTATGCAGTTCAGGCTGGCTTTAAGCTCACTTTGTAGCTCAGGCTGGTCTCGAACTCACAACAATCCTCCTGCCTCAGCCTCCCGAGTGCTGGGATTACAAGCATGCGCCACCACGCCCGGCCGCATATCATTTAACATCTGCCCTGGGCTGGGGAGCAGCTCAGCGCTTATGCACTTGCCTAGCAAGTGGGTTCCATCTCCAACACCACATGCACAGGTGTTACACAGATAAACAGATCATTCCATCCTCTCTGGAGGTGCTAAGGACCTGGGGAGCTGAAATGGGTAAGCAGAGGTGGAGGGGTCACACCTAAAGCCCATCCAGTATCTCCAACCTACAAACATTTGCTGACTGCAGCAAAGTTGAGAAGCATAAGACTTGCTCAGCTGGAGACAAGGAGACAAGAAGGTGAGGCGCCCTGGGAAGGAGGCCTTTGGGAGCACCCTGAGGACTCTGGGGTACATGAATGTTTCCAGTGGAGAAGTCAGACCTGATGGACAAATTATGATCCCACTCAGATGAAGTATTTAGAATAGACAAATTCATGGAGAGGGAAAGTAAAAAATAGTTACCAAAATTCAATGGAGAAGAAATTGGAATTAGTATTTAATGGGTACAGAGGGTGTTTAGGGTGAGTACGTTCTGGAAGTGGATAGCGCTGGTGGTTGTACAACAGTGTGAATGCACCTAACTATATCCTCAAAAATGGCTAAACTAGAAAATTTTAAGTATATTTTAATACAATAAAAATCATAGCATATTGCTACAATATTAAATACTTAAATATATCTTTACAAGTTCAAAGAATTATAGACTAGATTATCATTAGGGGTCAGGGAGATGGCTCAGTAGAATAAGCGCTTCCCTGGCAAGTGCAAGGGCCTGAGTGTTCAATCCCCAGTTCCACAGGAGAGAGAGAGAGAGAGAGAGAGAGAGAGAGAGAGAGAAAGAAATCAACCAAAATAAATGCTGATGGGGCTTGGAAGGGAGTAAAGGAACCTTCTCCACTGTTGGTAGAAGCACAGACTGGTACAGACACTTTGGAAATCAGAATAGAGATTCCTCACAAAGCTAGGGGTAGAGGTCCCGTTCAACGCAGCCATTCCCCTTCTGACCATCTTCCTGGAGGAATGAAAAACAACACTCCACACCCATGTTTATATCAGCACAGTTTGTAATAGCTAAATCTTGGAAACAGCCCAGATGCCCATCAACCAAGGAATGGATAAAAAGATGTGGCTTTTTTTATACAATAGAGTACTACTCAGACATAAAGAATAATAAATTTGATACTTTTATAATAAACGGATGTAGTTTGAGACCATACTCACAAGTGAAATAAATCAGACTTATGTTTAGACATCGTATTATCTCCCTGATGTGAGAAAATGAAATTGTACATAAGGTCCAAAATGTAAAACAGATATTATGAAATGGGAAGAAACTGTTCAAAAGGAAAAAGGAACTGGGAAAGGAGAAAGGAAGGAAAAAAAAATACGATAGTTACACTACTAGCTTCTCTTAGCTCATTGAAAAGCAAGGTTTGTGTTAATATCATTTGGAGAATGTTTTATGACCATATCTTGTACTCTAACTGCTTTAAAGATAACAATAGTTAATGTATTAACTATTGGGTTTTGTTTTTTTTACAGTACTGGGAAGTGAACTCAGAACCCTGTGTTTGCCAGGCAAGCACTTATTCTGCTGAGCTATATCCCCAGCCCCTATATTAACTATTGTTATATTCCTATTATTTTGTTATAAAATTTTGTTTTACTTTTTCCATAAAATAAAAAATAATGATTTTGGCACAGAACCAGGAGTTATAAAACAGAATGAAGTAAAGATTCTAGAAATGAAAAATATAACAACTGAGAGTAAGAACCTAGTGAATAAAGCTGGGTGTGATGGTGCAGGCCTGTAATCTCAGCACTCAGGAGGTTGAGGCAGGAGAATCATTGCGAGTTTAAGACCAGCCTAGGATACAAAGGGAGCTCAAGGCCAGCCTAAACTGCATACAGACACTGTCTCAAAAGAAAGCCAATAAAGAGCTTAGAAAACATATTCCATCTAACACAAAGGTCTAGTATAGGTGTAAACCACATCAAGAAAAAGAAAGAGGCTAACAGAAGCAGCAACAGTAGAAAGCAAGCAGCCAAGTGTGCTAATTGTTGCTTGCAAGTGGCCCCTGCGAAGCTCCACCATAGTAGTGGCTTTGGGCTGATGACTAGCATCAAGCCCCAGATTCAAAAAGCATCCTCCATCAGAGCAGGAAGCCCAAGGCGTTCCCCTTCCCTGCACCGGTACAGATGCAGTCCCCCTTTCAGCGCAACTGTGTTCCCAAGGAAGCCACCTGCTAGACCACAGGAATTCTTGGAGGTAAAAGTCCTTCAGAGCAGTTAGGCATGATTCCAGCATTCAAGGGGCTGAGGCAGGGAGAATGCTGCAAATTGTCAGCCAGCCTGGGCTACATACTGCCTTCAAAGCCAACTTAACCTACATAGCGAGACCCTGCCTCAAAAAAGAACTCACAGCCCAAAGAATCAGACTGCTTTGGTAGCTCTGCTTTGGCAGGGCAGATCAGCTCCTTATTTTATAGAGTACATATAAAAATGGACAGAACAAAAGAAGAATTGCAAATAGAAATGTATAACACAATTAAAAGGAAAGTGAGAACTTGAGGATTGGACAATGAGGAGAGGGCAAGGAGAAACGCTGAGAAACATGACAGAGGCAAGCGCACTCACTTATACACACTACATGGGTAAAACAGTGATCCTGAGAAACATCAGGAGATTTTTGAAACTTGCAGTTAAGTGGTAGGATTCTCACCCCAAATAGCTATATATGCTGACACTGTACTGAATTTAAAAAGTGTAGTAGAAGGGTCACACTCCAAATGCCTGCCATTCTGGTCTTCTAAATATGTACTTCTTGTCATGACATGCCAGCTATTACAATACTGCCCCTTTTTAAAGGGTAGTAAATGAAAAAGAAGACAAAAAAATATCACAAGACAGTCCTGCTACAATGCTACTATGCTGTATATGGATGGGTTTCTAATTATCCATGTAAATATATGTAAGTGTTCATTCCTACTTTTTTAAAATTATTTTTTCTTTTTCATATTCTGTACAGACTTAGAGTTTAGTATCTCAATACTTGATGGAAAATACATGTTCCATGTTATGCCTATGATGTCTGATATTTAGACTAATAGTGTGGGTAAACTGAACTGCATATGTTGCAGGGTAAAAATAAACTTCTCTTCTGGAGGATTAACAACCTAAGTTTGCAGATCAAAAATTGGACGAAAAGAAAGGCTTCAAGGTCAGCCAACATTTTGGCCCTAGCCTCTCAAGGTCAGTGAATACTCAGGACATAGGAGAACCTGTACTGTAACATCATGAAATTCAGTTGTGCCCCAAATTTTCTGATCAAGGAGATTATGGGGCCACAGAGGAATGTGATCAATGATGTAGAGTGTACCTGGGGAGGGTCACATGGAGAGAAAACTTTCTCTCAGGCTTCCACAGAGAGCAAATCAGTCAAGCAATGGCCGTGACCCATCCACAAGGCTGACACTGACAAGGGATCTACAAAGTGTGGTACAGGGTTATAGGATAAACGCTAAGGGTATCTGACTGACATTATCTGATAAAAAAGTTACATTTCTTGTTATATAGGTCTTGCTTTAACTCAGTCTTAACCATCCAACAGAAAAATATAAAAATGGAGGTATATAAAGTCATATTAATATACTGAGCTGGGAATGGCTCATATCAACAACTTCTGTGGATAACCCACTTCTATTGTGGACTGCTGATCTGTGTTGGATTGTTTTATTTAAAAAAATTATATATATATATATAATTAGCTATCCATGTTTTGAAAATCTGTAACATATGTATCATTGTATGTTACCCTGTTTATATCATTTTTTCTCTTTGTTTTTGCTTCTATTTTTCACTCTCCAAGTTAAAGTACAAATAAATAAATTAAAAAAAATAAAAATAAATAAAATAAATAAATAAAAATGGACAGAACTCACTGGGAGCAGTGAGGACACTGGTAAGGGACAAGAGCAGTATTGCAAAGAAGACCCAGTGGCTCGTGTGCAAGCACCGATCAGCACGAGACAGCGGATCTCTCCAGGGCTAGAGCAAGGGGCCTGGCCTTCGGGGTGCACATGTGGACTTTCTGGGGATGGCACCCCAAGGTCCAGCTGTGCTGCACCTCCCTGTCCTCCTGGCACCTAGCACAGCACCCATGGGCTCACCTTGCTCCTCCTCCTCCAAGCACCAAGGCAGTCGCATTGCCGTCAGCACATGAGCCAGACGGGAGAAGTCTGAGTGCCGTCCGGTGGCCGCTGGAGGGCGCGTTCGTCCATCTCCATCCGAGGGGAGCAGGGGAGCGCCTGGAGGGCCGCCAAGGCCGGTGTGTGCTGCTCATCTGGGCAGTTTCCTCCCACCCTCATCAATGTTCCCTTCAGAACATGGCTCTGTCAGGGCCCTGAGCCAGGACTCATGGGAGAATGTTTGCCCAGAGAGGCCAGCAGACACCCAGGAGCTGCCCCAACTGTCCCGAAGGCAGCTCACGGGCCCTTTTGGTAGACAATGCTCTTGGGGCGCCCAGGACCCCAGGCAAGCACTGTTGGCTGACTTGCTGAGCTGAGTGGACTAAGCACGTCCTGTCGGCAGGCCCAGGGCCTAGGCTCCTGTGTGCCTCCCTCTGGTCCCTGGCTTTCAGACTGGGCCTTGCTTCACTCTGCTGGCTTTCTCAGTTGTCAGGACACTGCCGGCCCCTACTAAGCTCCACCCATACCTCCTCTATACAGGGCACAGTACCACATAGGTGGAAGCTCAAAGTCAAGGCCAGAAAAACGTGGACTCCTAGCCAGAGTTAGGATGTAGATGCCTCCCAAAGAGCATGCACAGCCCAGGGGCTGGACCTCACAAGAGCAGGAGGACACCTGGGAGGCAGACAGAGTGGACAGGAGGTCGCGGGCCCCACTGGCCCCCGAAGTGTACCAGCTTGGGCAAGCTCCTCCGGGAGAAGACGCGCTGCGGGCAGCAGAGGTACGGGTGGCCTGAGCACCAGCTCTGCAGGTTGAGCCGCGCTGGTGGTGCCCCTCAGCCCTGCGCCGCAAGATCAGCTGTGAGAGCAGGACTGTCAGACCCCAGGCAAGACCACGGGTGCAGGGTAGATGGAACTGCAGTGGGACACCTGCCCGCTGGCCCTACAGGACGGAGGGGCCACAAGCAGGCCTGAGAATGGCTCTTGTTTCTGTGAATCTACCAGGGCCTGCCAGGCTGTGTGTGCAGCAGTCAGTCTGGCCACAGGGAGCTGTGTATAAGGACAGGGACCCCTTCTCTGTCTGCTCCTGAAGCTGCTAATGCACATATACCGTGAGCTTCGCATGATGGGTTTTGTAGGACTTGCCCTTACTGGGAGAACAGGAGCAAATATTACAAGGAAAAAGTTTCGTGATCCCAGGACAAGATAGATGGCAGATGTTTGGGGAGAAAATGGAGAAGGGAGGAAAGTGGTGAAGAGGTGCTGTTCATAGCATTCGGGGAAGTGGAAGCCCTGTGGCTGCACCTGAGAGAACTACAACAGCCTACACCTGCAGACCACACACACTTGGAATCTAAACATACCCTAGGGCAGCTTGTGGGCACCATGAGGGCACCCAGCACACGACCTTTTGCAGTGGCACAAGCTCCTACCCTTCTACTGAGAAAGCCTCAGCCAGTGGTGAGGACTCACAGGGGCAGCAGGTGACCAGCTGTAGCAGTGGCGAAGCAATGTGGACAGGGCCCATCATTCTACATGTTGAGGAGAGAGGAGATGCAGGAAGAGGTAAAGTAGAGCACTATTCTGACCAAGCCTTGGCCCTGCCCACAAGCACTTTATGCACATGCTGTGCCTGGCAAGGCGGACTCAGGCTCTGCGTCCCTGGGGCAGGGCTCCTGCTGGGCTTTGTGCTAAAATTGCTGGAGAGCACAGCAGACATCTCTTAACTGGGAACTTGGGCCTACTTTTTTTTTTTTTTTTTTTTTTTTTTTTGTGGAACAAGGGGATTGAACTCAGACCCTTGCACTTGCGAGGGAAGCACTTATTCTACTGAGCCGTCTCCCTGGCCCCCTAGGGCCTACTTCTGAGTTCTTGAAATTTTTTATCCAGAGAAAAGAGAATTGGGCTGTGGGAAAGGCACCCCCTCACCTCACCCCCTGTGGGCGCCTGCTCGCCTAGGCCCACAGTGAGGATGCAGTCGGCCTGTCAGATGCAGTGCTGGGTCCAAGGGGTGAGTGTGCTGTCTGCCTGTAGAGCACTATCCGGTGGATGTCCTCCTGCTGCCCCAGCCAGCTGGACAGCCGGTACTCATGGACACTGTGGGTCATGGAGGTGGCAGAGGGTGAGGACCCCACTCTCCCCTCCTGCATCCCAGGCCTGGCCCAAGTCTTTGTGAGCCAAGCACAGGTGTGTCCAGGACCCACAGACTAGGGCTTTCTGTGGGGCAGTGAGAGGGTACAAACGGAGGAGGGTGGCCTGACAGTCTCCACACATGTGCTGAATGCAGTGTGGCTGGAGCACGCAGGTACAGGGGCACAGGTCCAGCAGCACGTACCTCCAGGCTATGCCTGGACCAGCAAGGAGGAGCTGCTTTCTACAGGACCAGCGGAGCTGGAGCCAACATACCTGTCCAGAGCTGCGGAGCCAAGGCGCTATCTGACGTTGTCACTGGTCAGCAGCAGGACTGAGCCTGAGAACACAGCCACTGATCACCTCCAAGGACAGGCAAGGGGACCAGGGCGCTCAGCTTCCCTGCAGGTGCGTTTGGTATGTCCCACGTTAGCACTCACCCTCTACACCTGGAGCTAGCAATACACTTCCAGGAAAAACCAGAGGTGGCAAGGGAACAGTCAAGAGAAAAGTGGTGCCAGTTTGCAGGAAGCCAGCCCACTGTGCTGCAGTGACTAGGGGTACAGCCTCCATGGTGGGAAAGGACCAGAATCCCAGCCCTGGGTGGGGGAAACCGCAATACCTTGGCAGCCCGATTTCTCCAATATGGTACAGGAACATCTGATTAGCACAGAGTCAGTAAAAGATCATGGAGTCTCGCCATGCTGCCCAAGCTGGTCTTGAGCTGGTAGACTCAAGCAATTCTCTTGCATTAGCACCCCAAGTACTGGGACTACATGTTCTCAGTAACTGTAACACAGATTACCTGGCAGTGTGCTTCTTAGGGACATCAGAGTAAGGGGGTCCTGACTTTTGGGAGGGTCACTGGAATGTCACAGCTCTGTCCCACACCGGGAGCTCTGTCCTGCAGGGGCAGAGCTCCTGGCCTGCACACTGGGGTGAGAGCTCCAGTCAGTGGCCTCACAGTGTTTTCCTGGCACCTCCCCAGTGGACAGCTGTGAAAGGTAGGAAATCTTTCTCCACTTTTCCATCCCAGGAGGACTTGGAGCCAGGCCTTGTCTGACCTCAAGGACCCCAGGCTGGGCTTCACCTTCTCCTTAGTGAGTGCTGCTACTCTAGGCCCCAGCCTGAACTGGTGGGGGAGGGACCCTAGGCACAGTAGCCAGGGAAGTGTGCAGGCCACAAGGCAGTGCTCTGGGCTCTACTGCTCAAGCCCCAGCTCCTGCTGACTAGATGGCTCTGAGCACTCTGTCCTGGGAGGGGTGGCCCAAGGACCAGTTATTATGGAGCCAGAATTCTTCTTCCTGGAGGACACAGTACTGCAGTCCAGGCCAAGAGAGGCCCTGGCCCACTGTTCAGTCTTCCAAAGAATGGGGGTCCTGCTATCTCCAGCTCTGAAATGAGGATAAGCAGACTGGTATGGAAAGCACCTCTGGCCAAGCTGCCAAATACCTTTCCCAAACCCTACATGTCAGAAGAATAGCAGATGATGCCTCCAGGCTGGGAAAAAACACTTCTCAGCCTGAATCTTTACTAAGCAGAAATGTCCTCTGTAAAAGTACCCTCACAGAGGTGGCCACCTGCCTTGAGGCAAAGGGGATCAGCATCTGCATGACTGACTTGCAGGCAGGTGAAATTTCTTTTCTTGCTTGTTTGTTTGGGGCGTACTGGGAACCAGACTCAGGGCCCTGAGCTCACTCGGCAAGTGTTGTGCCGTTGCTTTTGTTTTTTCCTTTTAAGGAAAGTCTCACTATGCAGTTCAGGCTGGCCTGGACTCACTATGTAGCCTGTACTATATAGTAAAATAAACTCCTGAAAAAGCATTCCACATAAAATGTCATAAGAGAAGTGCGAGTCAGAACAACGGATGCCGCTGCACACCTGTCAGCACGCCCAGACCCAAGCACCAGCACCGGGTCCTGGAACGCTCTCCCGGCGGTGGAATCGGAAAGGCCCCCCATACACTGCTTGCTCCTCAAGGACCGCACATACTCTTGCCAGGGGATCCAGCAGTTGTGCTGCTTGGCACGGACTCATCAGAGCAGAACCTTATGTCCACAGAGACGCTTGCACTCAGATGTCGAGGACACTTCTATTCACGTGATTTAATCAAAACCTGGGCCCAACTGTGCTGTCCTTCAGAAGGCGAAGGGGCAAACAGACTGTGGTCCATCAAGACAATGGAATATTATTCAGTACTAAAAAGAAATGAGCTATTAAGCCATAAAAAGACATAAAGGAAACCAGTTATAGTGATGCATGCTTGCAGTCCCAACATTTTGGGAGGCTGGGGTGAGAAGACTGCAAATTTGAGCCCAGCCTGTCCAATTTAGCAAGACCCTGCCTCAAAAATTTAAAAAAAAAAAAAAAAAAACCTTAAATGGGGGGATTGTACCTCAGTGTGAGGCCCTGGGTTCCACCCTCAGTACCAAAACAAAATAAAAAATCAAGGAGTCAGATGCAGTGGCACACACCTGCAATCCCAGCACTCTGGAGGCTAATGCAGGAGGATCACAGCTTAAGCCCAGCCTGGCAAACACAGAGACTTTGTGAAACACTACAAACAGGGCTGCGGAGGTTGCACAGTGTGAAGGCCTTGGGCTTAATTTCCAATACCACACTCAGAAAACAGAGGGAATTTTTGTTGTTGTTGTTCTCTTTTTGAGACAGGGTCTCACTATGCAGTTCAGGCTTGCCTTAAACTCACTTTGTAGCTCAGGCTGGTCTGGAAGAAGAAATTTAAATAGGTATTACTATGTAGAAGAAGCCAATCTTAAAAAGCTACATACTGAAGAACTCTACCTATGTGACAGTCTGGGAAAAGTAAACTAGGGACTCAATGAATGATCAGTGGATGGAGCCGGGGAGATGGCTCAGTAGAATAAGCACTTCCCTGGCAAGCACAAGGGCCCAAGTTCAATGCCCCGTTCCGCCAAAAAAAATGAAATGATCAGTGGTCGCCAGCATTTGGGGTGGAGATGGACACAGCAGAGAGGAGGTAGAAGGCAGGAAGCGATTTATGTTGCTATCCGGCTGTTCATGTGCACAGTCACAGCAGGGGCAAAGATCCACCAGTGGCCCCAACCTGTTGGGAGGGTACCCTGGCAGTCACAGGTGCTCCCTGGTGGGCGTGGGGTGTGGGGCAGGGAGTAGATGGCACATCTCTGTGCCTTTGTCTCCATTTTGTCATCACCTAATAATGAAGCAACAAAGTTTACTAAAAGAAAAACAAAATTCTGTCTTCGTCCACCATACACACACTCTGACCTCCCCACACATATACCAATCTCCAGAATAAGAATCAAACAACTCAATCAGAAAAATGTGCAAAAGGGGCTAAGGGTATTGTTTCATGGTATAGCACTTTCCCAGTATGTTCAAGGCTGTGGGTTCATCCCTGGCATTGAGAGGGAAAGAAAATGAGCAAAAGATTATGAATACATTTTACCGAAGAGAATATATACAGATAGTAATTATATGAAAAGATGTTCAGCATCACCAGCCACTTGAAAAAGCTCACCAAATTAGGAATGAGCTACCCCTTGCACCTATTAGGACACCTACACCAAGAAGCAGTGATAATACAAAGTGCTGGCAAAGGCATGGGGACACCAGCCCCTCACACAGAGCTAGAGGTGCACAGTGCTGTTTCCTGCCTCGCCCTGTCAAACAGTACACTCATCACACTCCTGGGCACCAGTCCCAAACAGGAAAACTGCTGTGCACACACATACCCAGGACACAACCAACAGAGCAGTTTTCTTTGCAATACCTCAGGCTGAAAGCCACCCCCATCCAGAGAACCCACAGAGGGACACTGAGCAATGACAAGGCAGCTATGAGAGACCATCTACTGCCTGGCTCCACTGCGATACCATACTATGGAGCTGGAGCATAGGAACTTGCCTTTTCCTGATGGGTGACCCAACCCAGCTCCACGCCAGGGAGTACCCACATGACCCTGTGCTACATAGAAACCTGACCTCCATGGGCTACCCTCGCCTGCTGTCTTCCAGAAGCGTCTTCCAGGAAGCAGACAGCTGGCATGTGCCCTTGGCAACCTCAACAGAAAGGCAGGGACTGAAAGGGCAGGGCTAAGTCTCCCTCTGTCCTGAATATTTCCATCTGAGGAACATTTCTTTTCTCTTTTTTGAAGTACTAGGGATTGAACTAAAGGCCTCTGCATTGTGCTATAGCTTCAACCAATTTTTATTATTTTTTTTAATTTTGAGACAGGGTCTCACTGAGTTCTGACAACATCAGGGTCAGGCTCTGGGCACATGCTGTAGCCCCAGAGCAAAGGCTGTGAGGGGCACACCCTCGGGCACAGGCATCACTGCCACCGTGGACAGGTTGCCTGCCATGTTTCCTGCTTCCTGGAGCCCAAGCTGGTAACCTGCAGAGCATGGGGGAAGCATGAGTTGGGCAGCCTCGGGACAGATCTGATATGACTAGAGCAACTCCAACATCATCCAGTGGGTGGTCAGACCTAGGCGCACACAGAGAGTTGGCCAGGAGGGAGCTCCTCTGGCCTCTTGTTATGATTTGTGTCTAGTCATCCCCATAAAGTCTCATGCAATCATGGGGCAGGGACTTCTAGAGTTTGAGATTAACTCATGATCCTCTTAGTACTGCTGGGATTACGGGTGTGAGTACTTTCCCTAGCCTGGAGCAGAGAGCTTGAATGCAATTTAAGAAAGACAGACGCCCTCTCTGTTGCCACTGCTGCTGCTCCTCCCTTGGCTCCTCTTGCTTGTTGCTGCTGCCATGAGCTGCTCTCTGCCATGGGCCAGTCTGCCTTGGAGCCAGCCAAGTACGGACTGAAACCTCCAGTAACTATGAGCTAAACCAGCCTTTCCTTCCTTCATTTTGGGTGTTGGGTATTTGTCCCCGCAACAAGAGTAACTCAGACACCTACCTCTGGAGCTTGGTGACTCCACAAGCTAGTTAAAACATTCTGCTATGCAAGAGGGCTCCTTGTGTGACCCAGCTCCCTGCAATTTTCCATCACATGCTCTGGGAACAACATACTTGAGGCCCAACAGGGTGCTCTTGCCATCTCGTCTGCATTTGGTCTCTAGAATCAGTGGAGACATGAAACGACCCCCAGAAGGCTGTGCTAGGGTTGGGGTAACCAGGGAGGCCAGCAGAGCCACATGGGAGTAAGTCAAGGTAGATCACCAAAGGCCTGTGGAGCTCCCGCAGCCACCCAGACCTTCACCAAGCTTCCACCTGGGCAGAGGGCCCACATTCAGCACACCATCAAGGAGCATCCCCCGGGCCTCAGCTCACTGGCTTCTACCTGAGGGTCCTGCCATAATTACTCCTCATACCTGTTCCCTCCGTCCAGTAGCTGAGAGCTCTGCCTTGCTGAACTGCCAGGCTCCCACCACAGGTCAAACTCCCATCTGCCTGGGGTCTCCGGTAATTTATTCCCCTTTGTAGTGTCCTCCTCCTTTGGCCCCACAGGTAGTCACTGCATTCCTCCTCTCCTTAAAGAATGGAGCTGTCTTCCAAATAGCTAGGCAGATTAAAGTACCTACATGCAAGTCCAGGAGCTGGGGTTCAATCCCTGGGCCTGCTGTGCTGCCCCCCACTCTGGGGCACACTGAGATGGCAACTGAGACTGAGCAAGGAGGTGCATGCCTGTAATCGCAGCTCTTGAGAGGCTACAAACAGGCGGATCACTATAAGCCTTATTTGTTTATTTTATTTTTTTTGTTTTTGGCAGAACCAGGGATTGAACTCAGGCCCTTGCACTTGCCAGGCAAGCTCTTATTCAACTGAGCTATCTCCCCAGCCTGTACGAGTCCTATTTAGTAGTGAGACCCTGAACATCTTGTAGAGCCTTCCCTAAAATACAAAAAAAAAAGGGGGGGGTCTTGTCCTCAGCTGGGCCCTTATCTCCCTGAAGTGTACCCCAAGGCTGGCTTCTCTAAAGCTAGAAAGCAGTCACATGAGTGGGTTAAGATAAAGTCAGCTGAACAACACAGTGAACTCCTCCAAACATTTAAATAAGCTGCTCTGGCTCGGCAGGCTGGGTGCTAGGCAGAGGCTGACACTGACTGACATGGACCTCCTGAACGCCTCTCTGGCGACTGCCCAGCTCTCTTCTCCCATCTTGAAGGGTCTTCCGCTTGGCCTCAGCTTTCATCTCTTGTCTCCCTCGGTCAGCTGGGAAGGCGAATTACAAAGCTGCCCAAAGTCAAAGCGAGGCAGGAGTGAGCAGGAGGGTGAGGCTTGAGAGGACCTGTCACAGATGTCCACTGCAGCTCCTGCAGAAGCCAAATACAGCCAGCAGCCGAATCACAGAAGAATGCTTAATGCATGACCACATGCCTATCTATGGAAGTATGCGCTATCTAGAAAAACTTCATATTATTGAGTAGAAAATCTGTAATTTAGAAATAATTCCCTATTAAATAACCATCTAAAACCAGCCCAAGTAAAGTACCTATGTCCCATTCATGGTGAGAAGCGTGCTTGGACACACCTCTGCTCAGAATATAAGTACCCAGACCCAGCTTCCCTACCCACCCTGCAGTCACCGGGCATCAGCACTTCCTCACACTCTGCTCTTCACAGGAAGCCCTAGGCCTCCACCTCCTGCCACTTGTGTCCAGAGGAAACCCTGGGCCAGGCCCTTCCTCGGCTCTCTGCCTTCCAGTGCTGTTTCATGTAGGACATGCCAACACCCGTGGAGGCCAGTCAGGCCCCTGCCACCATGAGCCGCTCACTCCACGGGCTCTCCTCTATCCCAGATGCCCAGGCCTGTATGCACACCTGCCCTGTCCCCCACTCCCTCCCTGGATCCTGTCTCACCTAATGCCATGATTACCCTGACCCAGCCATCAGTTCCAGAGGAGGGTTCTTCTTCCAGCAGCTACAAGAAGGCCAGGCTCCACCAGGCCTGGGCACAGCTGGCCACAGGTGTTTCCGTGGTGGAGGACAGTGCCACACAGATATAGATTGCTTGGTATGTAGCTTTTGTGTGCTCTCTGCACCCAGGTCTGCCAGGAGCTGCACCCAGGTGGTGCTCAAGACAGAGGCCAGCACAGACCATGGGAAGAGACAGGCACTGCCATACACAGAAGTCCCAGCCATTCCAAGTGCCCTCCAGAACTATCGCAGGTGCACTGTGGCACAGGCAGTGCAAGCCACAGCAAAGGAGCAAGAGCTGCCCACTAACTCTTACCCCACAGGGCTCTGTCTTTTGCTACCTTTTTCTCAAGCCTATGCACCTCTGTAATACACTGTTATGATGGTCAAGAAAGTGAAACAGCAATGATCACCAGTGTCTCCTCTTGGATGTGCTGCCCTCAGCCCCAGCCTGCTGGGCCTGGCTCTGCCTTGTGTGTGGAGCCTGAGCAGAGGACCTGGCCATCCAGAGAATGTGGAGCTCATATGCCTGCTTTGCAAGGGGCACCTGCTCCCTTCACACCTCAGCAGGGCAGGCAGAGCCTCCACAGACCTCAGGCAGGATAGAAGAAATAAAAACTAGGTAGAAAGGGACAAAGACATCAAGATTTTAAAATTGTACTTTCAAGAAAAGTTGCAGCTTCAAGATATAAGTTATGCAAGCCTTTTTCCTTTCAGGAAACTCATTTAGGAAAAAAAAATTCTAATCAGCTGTAGCATACAACTGTAATCTCAGTACTTGGGAAGCTGAGGCAGAAGGATTACCGTGAGTTAGAGGCCAGCCTGGGCTACAAGAGTGAGTTTAAGGGCAGCCTGAACTATGTAGTAAATCTATCTCAAAAAGCAAACAATATAAAACAAACCACAAAGGGTGAGATAGGTTCCTTGTTTCAGTCTCTGAGACCTCACAGAGCCTCAGACACACTTGACTCTGCCTGCTACCCTCAAATGATAACCAGAATGTCTGCTGCTTTCACAACCAGAGGGAGGAAACACCCAGACAACAAGCACACAAGTGACTTTGGTCACCCCACAGAGCAGAAACAAAGGAGAATCTGGTCACCCATTTAACATTACCCAAACATCCCACTCTCTTGGTCTGATTTCACTGCTCTTTCTGCAGCAGTTGTCTTTGGAAAATCACCTTCCTCTCATCTCTTCCAGGGACTTCAGATATCAGAATCTTCCATTTTAGTTAAAACCAAGGGGGAGGGCCAGCCAAATAGCTCAGCGGATTAAAGCACCTGCAAGCAGGCGCAGGGGCTGGGGGTTCAATCCCCTGGGCCTGCTATGCTGGCCCCACCCCTAGGGCATGCTGAGATGGCATTTGAAACTGGGTATGGTGGCACACGCCTATAATCCCAGCTCTTGGGAGGCTGTAAACAGGCAATCACTACAAGTTTGATCTAGTAGTGGGACCCCGAACACCCTATAGACCCTTCCCTAAAATTAAAAAAAAAAAACCAAGTGGCTGGCCTTAAGTAGCTTTGTTAGGTTTTTTCTTTTTTTCTTTTTCTTTTTTTTCCCAGAACCAGGATTGAACTCAGCCAGGGAAGCACTTATTCCACTGAGCCATCTCCCCAGCCCAGCTTTGTTAGGTGCTTGAGAACTTCCAGTTTGGACTGAAGGTGGGTGGAAAAGGTTTAGCCCGTGTCAGATACAGGAGACCCTGAATGTAGTCCAAGACTCCACTGAGAAAGGAAGGCAGCTGAATCTGGACTTTGGGCTCAGGAGAGGACCCCTCTACTCCATAGAAACAGACATAGAATCTGGCCAAAAAACATCTGGCATGGGGACCCCTATAGCTATCTATGTACCACATAGGGGCACCGCTCAACCAGAGGCAGCAGGTAGAGAAAAGGGCTCATTAGAATCCACCAGGATGCCGGGCGTGGTGGCGCATGCCTGTAATCCCAGCACTCAGGAGGCTGAGGCAGGACTGTTGTGA
The DNA here is from genome assembly GCA_004027165.1 of Ctenomys sociabilis. Classification (NCBI taxonomy): domain Eukaryota; kingdom Metazoa; phylum Chordata; class Mammalia; order Rodentia; family Ctenomyidae; genus Ctenomys; species Ctenomys sociabilis. The sequence goes on along the minus strand of PVKA01001082.1, from coordinate 34,632 downwards.
GTTCGAGACCAGCCTGAGCTACAAAGTGAGCTTAAAGCCAGCCTGAACTGCATAGCGAGACCCTGTCTCAAAAAGACAAAAAAAAAAAAAAAATGTCTGTGTTGAGCTGAATGCAGACAAAATTAAAAAAAAAAAAAAGAACCCACCAGGATGCCCTGTGGAGGCTCTGCAAACAGGGACGGTGCAGAACCAGTGCCTCCACCCCAGCTCTGGGAGTACACAGGTAGGGCAGGCAGAGTAAGACTGTGAGGTCACTGACAACACTGGCCCCAGAAGCGGGCAGGACAGGGTGCCTGCATAGCGATGGCCTGGAGAGCCGAGGCGTGACCTAGATCCCAGAGCTTGGGGTCAGTGCAACCCAAATGGCCAGGGTGCCAACAGCAGAAGGCTTAGCTAGAGCAAGCAGTGTCAGTCCACAGTGACGACGCATCCCAAGGCTTGGAACTAGTTCACCAGGGCCTTGGGGCAGTTGCTGTAACCAAGCAGAGCCAGTAGTCATGAACACATCTAAAAACAAATACAAAACAGAACATCTCAGCAGAGACACAAAAGAGGAACCAAAGTACAAAAACTGAAATAAAATCTTCTTGGGTAGACCTGATAGCAAGGTGACAAAGGAAAAAAGAAAGCGATACTGACAGCATCAAAAGAGGCCATCCTTTCTGCACATCAGAGAAAAAAGATGCAAAAAAATGAATAGTGCACCGGCGACCTTAGAGATGATAATACAGGCCAAAAATTGGTGTCATTATTTTCCAGCAGCAGAGAACAAGTTCAAGCCTGAAAGAATTTTTTTTTTCTTTCAGAACCGGGGCTTGAACTCAGGCCCTTGCATTTGCCAGGGAAGCACTTATTCTACTGAGTCATCTCCCTGGCCCCAATGAAAGAATTTTTGAAGAAATAAAGGTTAGAAATTTCTCAAATTTTGTAAAAGATATAAAACTATAAATTTAAGATGAGCAAACCAGGACTGGGGATATAGCTCAACAGCACTGCCTGGCAGCCATGAGGTCTGAGTTTGATTTCTGGTACCACAAAGAAAAAAAAGGGGCTGGCAAGAAGGCTCAGCAGAATAAGTGCTTGCCCAGCAAGCACAAGGGCCTGAGTTCAATCCCAATTCCCAAAAAAAAAAAAAAAAAAAAAAGAACAAACCTCAGATGATAAGCTGAAATATATTTATGTCCAAACATTTTAAAATCAATTTTCTAAAATCTACAGTCAGGGCTGGCAAGATAGCTCAGCAGTCTAAAGCGCCTGCTTTGGCAAGCTTAGGCAAGCTCTCAGGGACCGTGGTTCGATCCCCAGCACCACATGTCGTGCCAGCCCCTCCCCCAGGGCGGGCTGAGCTGACCACCCCCCCACCCCGCAAGAAAAGAGTCCGTGATGTGTAGCGAGACACTATAACAAATAAATAAATTTTAAAATAAAAAAATAAAATTTACAGACTAAAGGGCTGACCAAATAACTCAGTGGATTAAAGCTCCTGTTTAGGCAGGTGCAAGAACCAGGGTTTGGTCCCCCATAGACCATGCTGGTGCCAGCCCAACCCAGGGCATGCCTGTAATCCCAGCACTTGAGAGGCTGAAAACAGAAGGATCACTACGAGTCTGATCTGTGTAGTGAGACTCTATAGATCCTGTACTAAATAAAAATAAATAAATACAAAAGCTACAGACAAATAAATAAAAGTCAAATACAGCCAGAGAAAATGACAAATTAGCTGTCTGCAAAGAATTTAAAGACAGGCTAAGCGTCCCTTATCTGAAATGCTTAGGACTCAAAGTGTTTCAGATCTCTGACTTTTTCAGAGTTTGGAACATTAGACTACTCATTGAAGAGCCCTAATCTAAGTATCAGAAATTAAAACCTTCTGAACACCTATCTGACATTCAAAAGTTTCAGATCTTGGACTCTCAATTTTTTTCAACTTTACCTGGATATCCATAGGGAACAACCCAAAATGTGTGAAGTGCTAAACTGTTACAAGGATTGGCAAACTAGAACTCTACATCCAGTAACAACACCTCTCAGGATGAAGGTAAAGACACGTTCAGACAAAAAAAGATGAGAAGAATTGGGAGCCACTTTTTCTAGAGGAACTGCTAACGCAGATGCCTTAAACAGAAGGGTTAGGGTACAGGAGGAACCCCAAAAGCGGGGACAGAGGAGAGCAACAGCAAGGTTAGCAGCCTGGGTGGGCAGCAGGCGCTTCTCCTTGTGATCTCACCAAGGGATGGAGTCGAGACTTCACAAGGTTCCCAGTGCACGACCCAGACAGCACCTGGCAAGGGGGACAGCGTGGGGCCTGCTCAAGGGTAAGGCACCTCGCCTCTTCCTGGTGAACAGTGTTGGTACTACAGGTGAGGACAGTGTGGGCCCTGGGGTCCCTAATGTGACCACTGAAGATGCTCAAGAAAGAGACAGGGAAGACCAAAACTGATAAATAAATGTGCGGTGCTCAAAAAGGCCAACTAAAGCCACGGGTGGTGATCCACATCCACAAGCCCAGCCCTCAAGAGGCTGAAGGAGGAGGATGGCGGGTTCAAAGTCAGGTCTGGATAATTTGGCAATTTAGTGATATCTTGTCTCAAAAAAAATTAAGAAAAGAGCTACATGGGCTGGGAAGATAACTCAGTAGCATAAGTGCTTGGTAAGCCCAAGGTCCTGAGTTCGATCCCTGGTACGAAAGAAAGAAAGGAAGGAAGGAAGGAAGGAAGGAAGGAAGGAAGGAAGGAAGGAAGGAAGGAAGGAAGGGAGGAAGGAAGGAAGGAAGGGAGGAAGGGAGCTCTAGCTCCAGCTCAGTGTAAGCTCCAACATCACAAAAAAAAATAAATAAATAAACAAAAGTTACGTAACCTAAAAAAAAGGAAAACAAGTTAATAATATTCTTTTCTAAAGAATGGAAGAACAGAAAAATAAAATAAAATGGTAGAGATGAATCTTAACAGAATAATTAATTATATTAGGTATAAATGGTCTAAATAGATACAAGAAAATGATTATTAGAAGGGAACCTGAGCCAATTATATGTGACCTATAAGGAACCTATATGACCTTCAGACACCACAGTTCTGGCACTTTGAAAGCAAAGAGTGGTGTTACCTGCCTGCAGCACTCAGAAGGCTGTGCTCCTGGGAGTCAGAAGGAGCAGGCAGGCTGTCCTGAGCAGGGCTCTGCTCTCTCCTTTCCCCCACTGGGCACAACTGCCCCCCCAACTTGCCCTGGTGCACAGGTGTTGCGGAACACACATGCCTGAATGGAAGCAGAATTGGAAGAAAATCATACAGCAAAGGTGGACCTAGAGCAAAGGGTTTGACAGAGGCCCTGTGTCGGGGCTCCCAAAGGCCAGAGACCGAGGCTCCTGCACAAGGGACATGCGCAGTGCTGAAGACAGCCAGCCAGGGCAGGGCTTGGAGTCTCAGCACCCAGAGTTGTTTCCTCACCTTGCACACTGGTACAGCAGCCTCTGCCTGCCACACTGTCCGGCTTCACCCTGTATCCTTTTCTAATCAGCTGACAAAATAGGTAGGAGACAGCACATTCCCATACACTGGGGAACTGCCCTCAGCGCTGCCTGTCCGACATGCTTGTCAGAAAGCCTGGCATTGCTACAGAGAGCTGATCGGAGATGCTCTGTGTGGTTCTGGGCCTTTTCTAAGGTGAGCTCAGCACCCTGTGCCAGCCTCTGTGCTCCTCTGCCCATGGGTGCTGCTGTGGATGAGCCTGGGCTTCCAAGCAGGTACAGCAGAAGGCAGCAGGCAGAGCCCCCGGAAGACAGCCAAGGGGGGTAGGCTGGGCAGCCTGACCAGTGGGCGGGGCACGTGGAGGGCATGGTTGTGGGTTTTCTAGGAAGGGTTCCTGAGTGGAGGAGGGGGGTGGAGTGGGAGGGACATGGTGGTCAGTGGGCAGGGCTCCGAGCCTGAGCTCCAAGGTGAGGAGGACACTTGTCCCAGGTCCCTGCTGGAGGCTGCCCAGGATCTTCTCACCCAAGAGATGAATCAGTTGAGTCACCACCTGGACAAAGAGAAAAAAAGAATTCAAACCATACTTTCTCGTTTTTGTTGTCCTTTTTTTTTTTTTTTTCAGTACTAGGGATTGAACTCAGGACCCTGCACTTGCCAGGCAAGCGCTTATTCTACTGAGCTATCTCCCCAGAACCCTGCTTTCTTTTTTTGAGCCTGGGTCTTCCTATGTAGTCTGTATTGCCTTTGGTGGCCTGAAAGCTCAAAATTTTTCCTGCCTTGACCTTCAAGTAGCTGGCTACATACATGCCAGTGCTCCTGGGCACACCACAGTTTAAACCATGAAATGCAGGAATTACGGGCCCCATGGCAATACACAAATGGGGCGCTGGGCCTCCTCAGCACAGCCCTCGGCTGGGAATTGCTATGGATCTAGGCTATGAGGCCCTGGGCCTTCCGTGCAGAACACAAAGCTGAGGGATGGGTGTCTCTGCACTCCAGCCCAGGCAGATGCTCAGGAAGTCACCCATAACCCCAAGGAGGACAAGGGCAGATGGCAGGGCCTCCTGCACAGAGGATCCCCTTGGCCAGGGGCCATCTGCTCCTACCTGAGCACTCTCACCAGAGCTGGGTACCAGTTGGTACCCAAGAATCATCACAGTTTAGGTACTGTAAGATTCTTTTCAGTATATTCATATTAAACTATTAGAATTATAGATCAGTATATTTAGGATCCAAGTATCAAATATCTACATGAGCTTTTCAAGACCTAAAAAAAAAAGTTTGAGATGGGGTCTTCTTGCTATAGTTCAGCCTGGTCTTGAGTTCCCCGTTGGAGCCCAGGCTGATTTCAAATTCATGGTGATCTTCCTGCCTCAGCCTCCCCAGTGCCAGGATTACAGATGTGTGCCACCACACCCTCTTGGTGGCCAGCTCAGCAGGCCCAGGCCAGGCCTGGCATGGCATGTGGTACCAGAGATCAAACCTGGATCCTTGTGCTTGGCAGGCAGGCTCTTAGACTACTGAGCTATCTCCCTGGCCAGTTGGGCATTTTTCAGTTATTGTTAGTTTTAATCCTTTATTTATTTATTTATTTGGTACAGGTTCTCCCTCCAGCTGGGACTCCTAGTGATCCTCCTGTCTCACTCTCCCCAGCACTGGGATTACAGGCATGTGCCACCATGCCAGGTTCCAGTGGCTGCAGGCTCATGGCAGGGCCAGCACTACCAGATATCAAATTTGGGTCTTTGTGCTTGCCAAACAGGTGCTCAGACCACTGAGCTATCTCCCCAGCCACAAAAAAACCAAACAATTTTTAACTGACACTACTGTCAAAATTGCTTTCTTGATGCTTTTGCATACGAATAAAATGAGTTGAATACTTTTAAGCTGCTATATTTTCAAGCCGACAGCACACACTGCCCATCCACCACTGCTCTGGGTGTGTCATGGAATAACTGAGGGGACGCAGTGCTGTTGGCCTCTGCAGCTCTCAAGGCGATCCAAGGGGCAAGTACCTTTCTGTTCTCTCTGTTCTGCTCCAGGGCTCACTCAGGACTAGGTCCTGGCTTCTGGTGGCCCTGAAGGGTGTCGATGGGGACTCTTGCAGTCTCACTGCCTGAGCTGGATAGCAAGCCAGACCCTCTAGCCCAGCACAGGGTGATCCTCCCCCACTTAGGCAACTGCAGGCAGAGACCCACATTGCAGGTTTAAACAGTCTGCTCAGAAGGGTCCAAAACATATGCCAGGGGGGCCAAGGAGATGGCTCAGTAGAATAAGTGCTTCCCTGGCAAGCGCTAGGGCCTAAGTTCAGTCCCTGGTCCCACCAAAAAAAAAAAAAAAAAATGAAGAAAGCATATGCCAGAAAGAAAGATGCCATATATAAAATGGATACAGCACCAACTGCTAGTTGAGAGGCTTTTGAAAAATCTATTTTATTAGAGAGAACTTGAGGCCTCAGCCTCCTACCACAGCAGACAAAAGAGCACAGGGAATGCCACTGTCCTCTCCCCTTCTATAGTCTCGCTTCACACATACCCTGGACAACTTTGGAGCCAATCCCAAACGCAGAATTTCATCCATTAATATCTGAACATGTTTCTCTACAGGATAAAACCCTCTAAAACATAACCGCAGTATAATCGTCACAATTAAAAACTGACGATAGGGCCAGGCATGCTGCCATGGTGCAGCGCCTGCCCAGCAAGTGTGAGGCTGTGCGGCAGATTCCTGGTACCAAAAAAAGGAACAAAAAGAAAATCCCCACAAAATGAAAAATTAACAATGATCTGAAGTGAAAGCTAATTTCAAAAATTATTTTCCATGTCAAGAGGCAAATGGTCAGTACACCGATACACGCATTAAGAACACCATGTGTGCGTGCGTGTGTGTGTGTGTGTGTGTGTGTGTTGTTAGGGTTACACCCAGGACCCCTGTACTAAGCTACTACATTTTTAGTCTTTTCTTTTTTGAGACAAGACCTCACTATGTAATGTAGGCCATCCTTGAACTTCCTATGTAGCCCAGGCTGGGCTCAAGCTACAGCAGTCCTCCTGCTTCAATCTCTCAAGTGCTGGGATTGCCACACTCAGCCTTTTTGTTCTGCTTTTACTTTCGGGACATGGGTCTTACTAGGTTGCTGAGATGACCAAGTTGGGCTCAAACTCTGCACTCCCCTGCCTCGGCCTCATGGAGCGATGGGTCCGCAAGTGTGTACAACCACACACACCGTGCTGGGAGTCTTTAGTCACCATGGAATACACACTCCTGGTATCCACGTCCTGCCCAAGGTGGAGCAGCTGAGAGGAGAGCCGGGCTCGGCAGTACGCCGCTCTGGGGAGCCAGCCGCACTTCCTGACCGAGCACGCCCACTGGGCCAGCAGCTCCTGTTATGGCCTGTGTTTGAATGTCCCCACAAAGCCTCACGTGCTCACAGCAAACAGACTTTTCCGAGGTTACTAAATCTAAAATTTATAACTGATTCATGGTTAATAATGAATCTTAATGCTGGGACTACATACAACACAAGGGCAGAAAGAGGCTTGCTCCTCTCCTCTCTCGTTGCTTTTGCTATCTTCCACCACTAGGAACAGTGGCCCCTCTGCCATGCACCACTCTGCCTTGGAACAAGCTATGAACCAAACCTCCACAAACCGAGAGCTAAATAAACCTTTCCTTTCTTAAGTCTAGGTGTCAGCTATTTTATCTCAGCAAAGAAAAAAGTATCTAAGAGAACTCTACAAGACAAACACCATATCCACAGTAACAGCACATGCCAACCACGTGCTCAGCAGCCAATTTCCAATAGCCCCAAATTGGAAACCACCCCAGTGCCCACCGTGACCATGATATGAGCACTGCCAGCTGACACCTCACTCAGGCCTGTGCCCAACTTGGCCCAGGGGGATGGGCAACCTCAGTGCCCCTCAGGTTCCCAGCAATGTGCTAAAAGGCAGGCGACTGCCTCCCGTGAGAAGCAGAAAGGCTGAGAGTGGAGACAGGGAGTTGAGAGGTCTCCATATCCCTGTGCACAGGCATTGAGTCTGCTGGAAACCCTAGAAGCAGCCACAGAAGAGGCACCTCTACCCTCCCTGCACTGCTTCTGACTGACCTGCAGGACACAGAGCCATGAGCCCAGAAGAGTCACCCTCTTCCCTGGAAAGGGCCAGTAGCTACAGCAGGTGCTGCCGGCTGACTGAAGCCCAGCGGTCCCCACGCTGCCACAGAGGCTGATGGCCCACCGCAGCTGCACCAGTGCCCTTCTCTCTCCCCAAGCCCCTGTTCTCAGTAGTGCAGGGGTAGCCTCTCTCTGCAGCGTGCCCTCCTGTCTTCACACTGTCCTTCCTGCCCGCTCCAGGCAAGGCCTCATGTGTGCCCATCGCCGGCCGCATCAGGCTTACCTGTGGGTATGTGCGCTCGATGGACGTCAGGGTCCTGCTGGCAGCTTGGCCAGCTCCGAGTCATGTACAGCATGCACTGTGGTTGCCCTGGCCTGAGGGGTCAACATCTGCACCTGACAAGAGGGGAGCTGAGGTTGCAGCCATGTGGCCTGGCAAAAGCAATGGTAGTAGACACAGTCTACAGGAGCTGGGCACAGCCAGGACATAGCAGGTAGAGGCACGAGCAATACAGCTCACCAACTGTTGCTCCCATGGGGAGCCAAGGTGCATTGCTTGTGGCCATGCTGCAGTCCACAGCAGGTTTCAGATGCCATGGACTGGCATGGGGCAGTCTGAGCAGTCCCTCAGACATACTCATGCCCTCCCTTGAGGGAGTCATCAGATGTGTTCTGTGAGATTATGGATCCTACCAGTGGCACTGAGGTGCCTGCACCAGAGATGCAGCTGAACCCATAGGCATGCCAGAGCCAGTGGGGGTCAGGAAGTCCCAGTATCTGATGTGGAAGACCCCCTGCTCAAGCAATGCTCAGGGAAGGTAGGTAGGAGCCACATAAGAGCTGCGGGTGCCCAGGATAAGTGGCTTTTAGCACAGGCTCACCAAGACCCCTTGAGCCCCAGTAAGGCTCTCCCAAAGCCCAAGTGCCCAGAGAATATAGTATATGCCAGGGTGTCAGCCATAGCTCAGGACAGAAAGACCTACCCATGCTATGTCACTCTCAAGAGACCTCAGGTGGTAACAGTGGCCCAGTAGCCCCCCTACTCTCCAGGGCTCCAGCACCAGTGGGGAATAAGTGAGTGCCTAGAAGCCAGGGGCCAGCATCGCAAGTACATGCCTGGGCAAACACTGAGCTCAGCAAGCACAGAGGATCTGCCCCCTGCAGTATCTCAGGGGCTCAGGCTAGACCCAGAGTACCACAGAAAATAGGCAGAGGCCTGACACCTACCACCCCAATGAGGTCTCCACGGCCATACTCCCCCACAAGGTGCTTCTTCCCATCTTCCTTCTGGATCACAGAGCGCAGCCGGCCGCTGAGGACGATGTATGTACAGTCAGACTTGTCCCCCTGCCTGTAGAGACCCAGAGACCCAGAGGCCCTTTGCCCAGCTGCCCCATGGAAATAAATTTCCTCACCTCCCAAGTAGCCATGAGCAGCATGGGTCTGTGTGTGCCACACATGTACAGGCACAGGGTGTGTGCATGGACATCTTTCCCACCTGTACACTGAGCCCACATTACCTCGCAGTGGCCACTGACTGGACGCGAGGGCTTTTGCCTACACTCCGTAATGCATCTGTGGGACTTACCTATATATGGCGCGCCCAGCCTCTACTTCCATCCAGTCCAGAGCAAAGTCAATCTGTCGCACAAAGGACGACATCCTCTTCACCACAGTATGTGCGACACCCAGGACAATGGCCGGCTGCTTCTGCATGATCCTGAAGGCAGCTGGAGTCCCCACACTGGAGTCACTGCTCTGGGGAGCCCATGGGCCCTGAAGCCCTGCCTCTCAGACAGTGGTGCAATGCTGCCAGCTGGGACACAGTGCAGACTGCTGATCTCTGGGGAGCATGGGAAGCCCAACACAGCACTGGTCGCCCATGGTTCCCTTGGGCACAGGCCACTCAAAATAGCAGGGTCCTGGCAATAGGGTTCCACATGTGGCATTCAGACTGAGTGCTCATGGAAGTGAGTATGGGAGATGGGGTGGAGGGTCCGTCCTGAGGGGTGCAGTGGCCAGAGGCTCTAACCCAGGAGGACATCATCCCTGGGGCAGCAGCAAGGGGAGAGGAGGGATTCATTGGCTGCTGTTGGCACACTGGGTAGTAAGCACAAGGCAGATGCCACTGTCATTTATTGAAAACAGGAGGATGGGGCTCTGCCACTCCAAACCCCAGCACTGGCAGGGCAGGGCTCATGGTTTAATCCCAGGGTCGGAGGAGAGTCCCAGAATACTGGCGGGATGATGCCATGGGATGTGTCCATAGCAGGAACTGTCATACCACACCCAGAGAAGGACATGTACAGACACACACGTGGCTGAGGACTCATGCGTAAACACAGGTAAGAACACACACGGATACATACAGACCCCAACAAGGACATCCACAGGGATACACATGGAGATGAAAGGACAGATAAGGACATACAGACAGGTACAGAGATGTGGACAGATGGACAAAGACACATGGACAAGGACAGACATAGGTGCACATCTGGGCAAGGACACGCACAGACATGGACAATAACACAGACACACATGGAAAAGGATAGACATGTGCACATGAATACGCACTACACTGCTCTCCCAGTGCAGCTGGAGGGACAGGGCAGTATGTGGAAGCATGTCTGCATCCATGTCAGCAGATCCACACAGCCAGCACTGGAGGATCCAATCCAGTTTGTGTGCGGCCCCCTTGCCAGTGGGTCCCTCCCAGACAGCCCTCTTGATCACAGGGTCAGTAAGAGACATCATCTCTGGCTTAGTGGATAAGATCTGGGGTCAGGTAGACAGTGGTTTCCATCCTGAAGCCCACTCTGTCCCGAGCAGCAGGTGAGTGAGCTGAGGCATCCTCCTCACACACTGCCGGGCCTTCCCAGCCCAGAGCCAGCCTCGGCATGTGCAGACTGAGGGAACAGGACAACCGATGGCACTGATTCAGACCTGCCATCAGCTGGCCTCCAAGGTGAGTGGCCCACAAATGGAGCCACAAAGGAAGCACAGCCAGGTCAGCTCCACGGGCCCACGGAGAGGGCAGCACCAAGTAGCTATCCATAGGCCAGATGGAGGCCACCGGCTAACTGCCAAGAAAGGAGCATGGACACAGCCACCCACCCAGCTGTGGCTGCAGACCAAGAGGCCCAGCAAGGTGACAGCAGGCCTGGCCCTGCAGAGCCCTCAGACAGAGAACATGAGATCATCCTCCCATAGGAGGTGGACTGGCCAGCGAGTGGGGTGCAGGAGGTGTCCTGTGCTTCCAGGTGGGTGGAGAGAGGTGCCTCACTCATAGAAGTGGGCCTTGGAGATGGACAGGAAGCTACAGTCTCTGTTGGCCCTGATGGTAAACATGAGGGGCTCGCCTGTGAGCACTGCCAGCTGCCCCACCATCTCCCCAGGGTGTGTGAGGAATAGGCAGGTGTCCTCCTGGCTATCTTCCGCTGGTACACATGTAGCAGCCCCGAGACCACGAACAAGATGTTGACATCCTGACAAAATCAGAGGGGCCTGGAGTACTAGAGGGAGAGCAGGAGGACCAGGGCCCGGCACAGTGACCCAAAGGGCTCTACAGGGCCGCATGCTGCTGCTCCAGATACAGGTGTTGCTTTGCTGTTATGCTCTCTGCGTAACTGTGGACACAGCTAGCCCCTGCTCAGAACCTCCCCACAGGGTCTATGGTGTTATTCATTTGGTGCTTGTTTTGAGACAGGGTCTTCCTATATAGTCCACGCTGGCCTTATACTCACCATGTAGTTCAGGCTGGCCTCAAATTCATGGTGATCTTCCTGCCTCAGCCTCCTGAGTCCTGGGGATTATAGGTGTGTACCACCACACCTGGCAACTATTTAGTTTTGAATCATAGGAAACTTGTTTTCTCATCTTGAAGCATGTACTCCCAACCTCCCAGTGCCCTCAAGCCATGGTTCCCACAGGAGGCCCACCCTCCCTAGAAGTTGTGGTGGGGCCCACACAGCAATGCCTCTACAACCTGACCACCTTGCTGCTATGGACCAGTGCCTGACGCCAAAATCCCTGCCATCCTGACACAATGGGTCTGCTGCAACACCTGCACATACACCCACAAAACCAGCCTCTCTGTACCCACAGTGGGATTCAGCAAAGTTGACCTCCTGCCCCAATCCCTCGGGTTTTAGCAAGGGGGCAGGGGCAGCAGGTGTAATGGGGTTGCAGAGATGGGGGAACCAAGGTGGCAGCCTGGTGAGAGCATGCCTCTTAGCACTGCATCCAGATGCCGGCTTGGCACCTCCCTGTGCCCATCCCCCATGGCAGGCACAGCACTTACCTGGTCTCCTTGTCTTAACACCACAGTGCCTGCAGGGACACGGAGGAATGTCACTTGTCCCTCCAATAGGGATGGGTCCTAGAACATGGAATGGGTTTCAGCAGGGGCCTCAAGAGGCGCCAGAGTAAAGGGAAAAAGGCCAGAGCCCCGGGGAGGCAGAGGCAGCAGCGGCAGCGGCACTACTCCACCTACAGGCCCCTCTGAGGGCAAGCACCAGCATAGACCACGGGGCAGAGGGTGCAGAAGCCTGGAGAACACTGCAGAGAACGTAACTGGAGAGCAACATGCTGGTAACTCATGTAACAGGGAGAGTTCACCTGAATAAAAGGAAAATTAAGTTCATGAAGGGCACTAGCAGAGGAACACTGCAAGCCTAACTCAGTGGGCTCCCCTCCCATGCCAGCTGCAGACTTGGGCCCTCAAGTGATCCATCGGGCCAGGGGCAGCCTAGAACTGGGAATCTGTTGTGGTCACTGGGAAATGTGTAACATGCCTGCAAGGACCTGCCCTGAGCAACACTGGGCAGGACACACATACCTGTGAGAACTCCTTCAAAGGCTGAAAACATATTTTATAGTGATAGTAAAAGAAAAACCCATATTTTATAGTGGCAGTAAAAGAAAAATAAGAAAGCTCATTGGCCACCTTTAGAAGATGACAAGAAATTAAATCATTAAATGAAACCACTCCAACTAGCCTGGTGCACTCAATGGTGGAGTGTGTGCTTACTGTGCTCAAGGTCCTGGGTTTGATCTGTAACACCATAACAAAATTAAATAAAAAAAACCTCCAAAATTCTGTAAAGGGACCTAAGCCTTGTACAGCAAAGGCTGCTAACATCCCTCAAAAGAGAGAATTAGCACTGAATGTCTGAACTGGGAAGAACAGGGTGCTGTGCCACGCAAGACCAGGCCAGAGAACACAGCAGGGGTTTCCATCCTAGGAGTCCCTAGGAAACTCAGAGAGGTGAGCCAGGGATATAACTCAGTAGAATAAGTGCTCGTCTGGCTAGTGCAAGGCCCTGAGTTCAATCCCTGGTACTGCAAAAAAAAAAAAAAAAGAAAAGAAAAGAAAGAAACTCAGGGAGGAGAACCAGCCTCTCAGAACAAGAAGCTTCAAGTACTAAGAGCCGCCCAGGAGGAGGGACTTGAAGAGATGTAAGGGACACCCCTCCACATAAAACTTTGCAACAGTGCCATGAGGCTGTTAGAGCTGTGGATCTAGGGCCACTCAGGGTCTCTTCTATCTCTCAAGAGCTCTTCCTAGTGCCTTTCCTACTCTGTTAAATTTTCTTGTTGAGGGACGGCAGTATGGTAGTTATGTTTTAAAAGAGGTCTGTGTTTTAGAGAAGATCACTGAAGGCAGAACTGCTTGAGCTGGACCACAAGGAGAGCCAAGGATGAGGAGAGGAGTCTCCTAGTCCCTGTGATAATGTGCTTAAAGAAAAAAACTGAAACTTACTAACCAAGGTTCACAGACCCTGCTAAGAGCCTGATTCGCAGATGACAAGAACGGCCTACTAAGCATGAGGCCCCAGGAAGCCGTGAGCACATAGTGGGGTGACCCCAGACACGGCATGGCCATGTTCCGGTGGTGAGAAGGGCGGTGGGAGCAGGACCACACTGGGCTCCACCCTTGGCTCATACCTCGGGGACCTCACCTTGAGGACAACGGTATGAAACGCTGCAGTTTAAGCTTCACAGATAGAGAACAACAGGAAGCAGCAAGGCATGGTGCAGTCACACCAGCTCTCTGGGGGTCTGAGGAAGGTACCAAGCTCACGCCTAGCCTGGGAAACTTAAGACACTTCTCAAGACCCTGTCTCAACAAACAAAAAAGCCTGGGGGTATAGTTCATTGCAAAGGCCCTGGGTTCAATCCTCAGTACTGCAAAAGAAAATAAGGAAGAGACAAAGAAAGGAAAAAGGAAGGAAGAAAGGGAAGGGGGGAAGGAAGGAGGGAGAGAAGTCAGAGGAAGTTAGGCAGAAAAGAAACGAAATAAAGTGAAATCAACTGGGAAGGGACAAGGAGCACAGCTATGAAAAAAATCAGCCATGAGTAGATAAATCCTAGAGCTGGTCAACAGACACCTGAGAAATGTGAGTAAGAAAGAAGCACGTTCTAGGTGCATCATCAAGGCAGTATACAAAATAATAAAAGTAATAGGCTGTTTATGTACTTCAGCAGCACAGTGCCTGCCTGGCAAGCACAAGACCCTGAGTTTGATTCCCAGTACCAAGTAAATAGATAAATATAGATAAATAAATAAATAAAAGTATAGTGAATAAAATACCTCAGTAGATAACCTGAAGATCTTAGTCCTGGACTCAACACGAATCACTAATTAAGGAACATTTCAAGCCTAATTAAGGAGCTACGCTGTCCAGCTTTGGCCATCTGGCTGGTCCAGGGGACAGCAAACAGAGAGGCTGAATATGAGGCCCCCTGCTGCTGGACATGAGTGGAAAGTGGACAGGAGCCCTCCTCAGGGAGTGGGCCCCGGGCACCATGGATCCAGGGCACTAGCACCTGAACAGGGCACAGCACATGGCATCACGTCTGAGCCCCCATGAAGAATTAATTGAGCAGGGGGGGTGGTGCACCCTTGTAACCTCAGCATGCAGGAGGCTGAGGCAAGGTGATTGCCATGAGTTTAGGGCCAGCAGGAGCTACATAGTGGATTCAAGACCAACCTGAACCATGTAGCATGACCTTGTCTCAAAAAAAAAAAAAAAAACCTCACAAAGACTGAAGAAGATAGAAGGGACTCAGAGGTGACTATGCACAGTAATGCCACTCAACACAAAACCAAACCTGAGACATTTACCAAGAATTAGAAACATTTTAATACTGATGGCAGACATTCCTAAAAAGTAGATATACTTTTCTTTCCCTTGAGACAAGTCTCACTATGCATCTCAGGCTGGCCTTGAATTCACTTTGCAGCCCACGCTGCCCTCCAACTCCCAGGGATCCTCCTGCCTGCTGGGATCATAGGCGTAGGCACCATGCCAGGAAAAAGTTGACATTCTACAACTATATAATTTAACCAATCAGCTTTATCAACAGATTAGAGACTGGATAAAGAAAACTATTGAATTTAAATCAATATATCAACATACAAAAAAACATTTATTTTTTCAGAACCGGGGATTGAATTCAGGCCCTTACACTTGCCAGGCAGGCACTTATTCTACTGAGCTATCTCCCCAACCCCCAAAAGCACAAATTTTAAAAGCGGAAAACACAAATGAAAGGGCTAGGCTCACAGGAGATGAATGAGAACGCACTCTAATCTCAGAAGAGAGCCAGGCAGATGCGGGGACCTCATGCTTAGCTCCACCCTCACCCAATAGCATCCTGAAGGGGTTTGGGGACACAGACTGAAATCTACCGAGGTTTTAGCAAGCTTGTCAAACAATTCACACCCAGAGAAACTACAGAAAATCAAACAGCCAGCCGGGCATGGTGGCACAGGCCTGTAATCCCAGAACTCAGGAGGCTGAGACAGGAGGATTGTTGTGAGTTTGAGACCAGCCTGAGCTACAAAGTGAGCTTAAGGGCAGCCTGAAATGCATAATGAGACCCTGCCTCAAAAAGACAAAAAAAAGGAAAATCAAACAGCCTAACAGCAGCAGGACGCAGCACTGTTCTCAGAGGAGTAAGGACCTGCCTGCATGCAGCACTATCTACTGCTGTGAGGTCCTTCAGGGTGAGGGCCAGTGTGGGGCATGGCTGTGCTGAGAAAGCACAGAGGTCCACAAGTAGGTATAATGGCACACCTTGTAACCCAGTACTCCACCGCCTGAGGCAGGATGACTGCTGTGAGTTCAAGGCCAGCCTGAGCTACAGAGTGAGTTCAAGGCCAGTCTGAGCTACAGAGTGAGTTCAAGACCAGTCTGAACTACAGTGAAACCCTGTCTCAAAAAAAACAAAACAAGCAAACAGAAAAGGTGGCAACAGACATCTGCATAGGCCCAGTGAACAGTGACATCAGACTTGTCCTTGCGTTGTTTTTCCTCTTCACTTGAGCTGGGTCCTGGAGTGGAAGCAGTCAGGCAGCTGGCCCTCATGAATGCCAGAGATACTGGCAGGCAGGGGCCAAAGGTGTGTCCCCCTAGGAGCACTGAGGCTCCCCAACCCTGCACTTGTGGCCTTGGATGAGAAGAGGCAGCTTGCCCTGTGTTGAGAAAAACTCATGGGTACTGGCCGCAAACAAAGATACGCCAACACCAAATGCCAACAGAGAGGGCTAGCGTAAAAGGTTGCTGCGACACCTGGAGTCTTTATTTTTATATATCTTGAGAGGGGAGCATAACAAGATTCCATCATATGTGTCCAAGGTTAGGGTTTAGGCTATACCTGCTAGGTATCTGGGGCAAGGACACAAAACCAGGGTGCTCTTGAGTCCCAAATGTTCTTGGTTACCCCTGCAGTCGTTGCTGCCCTGTTTTCTTCTGCCTCTACCCACATGCCCTGTGGGTTATTTAGCAAGTCTCTATTTTAACTCTTATCCCAACAACCTTGTATCCTACTTGGGGAAGCAGGTGGTAATAAAAGCGGTAACCTCAAAAAGAAAGCTCAGTGGGGTAAGCGCTTCCCCAGCAAGTGCAAGGGCCTGAGTTCAATCCCTGGTTCTGGAAAAAAAAAAAATAGCAGCAGAGAACATGTATTCATGAATGCCACCACCCTCTGTCCACTGCCAGACAACCCACAAGACTTCAAGTAGCAAGCGGGACGACATCAAGGACAGCCAGGGTAGGGAGAGGCTCTTGGTTTTTCTCCGCTCCATTGTCCCTCAACTTTGACCTGAGGGCTGCACTTGGCAAGAAGTTACATTGTGCTACCCATGAGCACAGATAGCAAAAGCTCTGAAGACAACCCCCACCTCTGGACAGAGGCTTGGGAAACATCTCTGAATGTGGGAGAAGGTGAAGAAAGCTTCCCTTTCCTATTCTCCAGGTCATGACAGCAACAGAAAACAGAAAGGCAGACTAGGCTCCTGACAGGTGCAGCAGATCAGGCAGATCAAGGCCACATGCAGGTCAGGAAGTAGAGCCACAAGTTTTCTGAGAAGAAGCATACACAATCTAAGCCCTTCCAGCATCATACACAAAAATTAATTACATCTGCAATAAAACCTAAGAAAGCAACACCTGCAGTGGTAGATACCTATAATCCCAGGCACTCAGGATGTTGTAGGCAGCTAAATGAGACAGAAATACTATAGGCAGTCAGACAGGGCCAGGCCCTCAAGGAGACAAGATGGAAGACAAGGTGACTTTACAACTTAGAAGAGACAGACACTCCTTATGGGCCAGACCTCAGGACCTAGACAAAAAAAGAGGAAACAGCTATATACTTCCCTAGGGATGGGCATCAGGGATTGATATTCTACATAGGTATCAATCACCTTGAAAGAGCCCAAATGAGTCACTAGCCCAACCCCCAACAGGAGGAGACCCTGTGTAGTCATGCCCACTTGCTAGGTTACTCGCTTCCCCATTTGGTCCTAGACTTAACCAATTTTACCTGAGCAATGGTGCTTGTAACCTCATTGGTTAACCATAGTTTTGTCTCACCTCATGCCACATAAGCGAATTCCCATGTCTTCTCCACCACCTTAGACCTGCCTCACCACATGGTTCCCCTCTATAAAAGTCCCTGGAGACTATCAACATTTCTGGATTCATTGTATTTATTATATTACACCCCAGACTAAGTTATTTGTAAGTTCTACTGGCACAAATGATACAAACTGTAATAAATGTTATTATTCACTCGGGATTTATCAATTAAATGAGTGCCTTTTGGTTTATTTAAAAAAAAAAAAAGCATGGTGGCACATGCCTATAATCCTAGCACTGGGGAGGCTGAGGCAGGAGGATTGTTGTGAGTTTGAGACCAGCCTGAGCTAGGAAAGTGAGCTTAAGGCCAGCCTGAACTGCCTGAACTGAGACCCTCTCTCAAAAAGACAAAATAAATAAATAAATAAAATAAAAAATAAAAGTCCCTAGAAGAGATACTTCCCAGAGACAACCCACTCGGGCCCCCCTCCTATTCCTCTCTCAGACAGGAGCTTTCTTTCCCTCAATAAATATATTCTGCTCATAACCTACGTTTGTTCCTAAAATTCATTCTTTGGTTTTAGAGAACTCATCCCAGGTACCTTTTTAGGTTGGGAGAACAGTGTTTCTCCTTGTGTCATTTGGAGGTTCCCTGTATCAAGGAGACTGAGGCAGGAGTATAAGGTCAAGATGAGCCTGAGCAACTTAGTGAGATGCTGTCTCAAAATAAAATAAGGTCTCAAGATGGAGCTGAGCAGCACAGCACTTCCCAGCATGGTCAAGGCTCTGAGTTCTGTCCCTGCTACTGAACTTCTGTCTACTTGATTCAGGAGGCAAACAGCAAGATCTAGAGGAGACACCATGCAAGGTCATTGGCCAACCAGCAGGTACTGTCTAGAAAATACAAAGACATTCTAAAAAGCAAAAGAAAAAGAATAGAAAATAGGGGAAAGGACACTGAAAAAAATATTTTAGGTTCAACACGGCAAACAAAACGTCAGAGGGTTGATCTCATTAGCACCCAAGGAAAATAAGACTGAAACCTAAGTCTGCACTCTACACTCCCACCACACATAACTAAAAAGCCAGACATTGTGAAAGCTGAGGAGACATGAACTGCAGAGGTCTTGCCAGCTCCTGGAGATGCCTATGACCTGGTGTCTGTGCTTGGGGTCTACACTAGGATGCATGATGGACAGCAAGTCGTAAGCCCTGCCTACAGCACCTGGGCACCCATGAGAGGGTGACAGGAGGGCACAACATATTGGGCAGACAGTGACAGATGACTCAGCCCACTCCAAGCACAGGGCAGCCACAGACAAATACTCAGAGCCTAAGACCAAGTGAAACCTACTGGGCATCTGCTCACACCCTGAAGGCCCATGTCCGCATCACAAGGAAAAGCATAATTTCCTAGCTGTTGTACACCACATATCTGAAGTTTTTAAACATGTCAGGAACATAAGCCTACCCAATAACACATGTGCAGGAGACATTTTTTTTTTTTTTTTTGGTGGAACCAGGGATTGAACTCAGGCCCTTGAGCTTGCCAGGGAAGTGCTTATTCCACTGAGCCATCTCCCTGGCCCCATGAAGGAGACCTTTCGCAGCAGGCCTGCTAGCTTGGCTGGAGACTCACAACACTCCTGCCCAAAGCCTGGGAGAGCCAGCGGCCCCTGAGAGGTCTGTGAACAACCAATATTGCCCTGTCCCTGGACAACTTCACAAAACAGTGGAAAAGCTAGGAGCACAGGATCTGAGGCTTGAACAGTGGCCACCATCCCTTTTGGAACTGTGCTTAGATCCAGCTTCATCTGGGTCAGGAGGTCCTTCTTGGCAGCCCTGAAGATTGCATCTGTCTGCCCACTGGAACTGGTCTTATCCCAGGGAATCTCTGAGTAGTGGAAGACAGCAGAGGGGGTCTCTGCAACAACTACATTTTTCCTGGACTGGAGAATAACAAAAGCACCACTGTCAGAAGAGAGGTGACAGACAGAGCTCAGAAGGCTTAGCCCATGGCCCTGAGGCAACACAGCTTCTGAGGAGGTTGAAAGGAGAGCAGGGACCTACCTTGCCAGCCAGAGTTCCCAAGATGCTTATCTGAGTGCAGCAGGACCCTGGCACGGTCATACGCCATCCCCAGATCTGAGGTAGCAACACAGATCCCTACAAACAGAGGAGAAGCTCAGGGGCCACCCACTGTCCACAGGTACAAAGATGCCAAGCACAAGCTGAGCACACCCTGCATATCAAGCAGCAGAAGTCGGTAGGTGACACAAATCCAGAGGGGAAGGCCGTCTCGAATGAGGCCTTGTGTGGCTGTGGTAGGGTCCCTGAGGCTCAGAACTTTAAAAACAAAGAGGTAATGAGCCAGTTTCTGCCTCAGTGGCTACTGAGAAGCATAAAGGAAACAATCAGGTACAGCAGAGGACAAGTGCATGGAGTGCACGTCTTCCTGTAATAGCAGACCCTACCATAGGAGTGAGCGCCACCTCCTGGTGTAGATGAAGCCCATGTGACCTAAGCACCTGCCACGAGGCCCCCTTTATTTATTTATTTATTATTTAGTGCAGGTAAAGGCTCGCAGTGGTTCTCCTGTCTCAGCCTCCTCAGCGCTGGGATCATAGGCATGTAACACCACAACCAGCTTTGGTGGCTGGCTCGCACAGCATGTGGTGCAGGGATTGAACTTTGGTCCTGTGCTTGCCAGGCAGGTGCTTACACAGCTGAGCCATCACCCTAGCTCAAGGACCTATCTTATTTTTTTTTCCTTTTTCTTGTGCAGTGTTGGGGATCAAACCCAGGGTCTCTCTCCAACAAAGCAAGTGCCACTGAGCTATACTTCCAGCCCCAAAGCCATTTTCACACACATCCAAGATTCCAGGGCATGAACCTCCAGGAGATGAACTCTATTCCAATCACAGCAGTGATCTGCAGTCAACTTTTTTTTGGGGCAGGGGGCTAGCTCAGGATGCCTTAAGGGCAGGTCCAGTATGGCATGAGGATCTGGGAATCAAACCACAGCATCCTGAGCCTGACTGCTTGCTTAAGCAGGCACTTAAACCACTGAGCTGGGGCTGGGAAGATAGCTCAGTAGAATCAGTGCTTACTTAGTAAGCTCAAGGATCTGAGTTCAATCCCCAGTTCTGGGAAAAAAAAAAAAAAAAAAAAAAAAAAAAAAAGAATTGCTAAGTGTTTAGAGCCGAGCGTGGTGGCACACGCCTGTAATCCCAGCACTCAGGAGGCTGAGGCAGGAGGATTGTTGTGAATTCAAGACCAGCCTGAGCTACAAAGTGAGCTTAAGGCCAGCCTGAACTGCATAGTGAGACCCTGTCTCAAAAAGACAAAAACAACAAAACAAAACAAAAAAAACAAACAAACAAAAAAAAAAAACCACTGAGCTAATGGGTAGGCCCCCAACTTTTAAATGTTATAAAATAACTGACTTAGCAAATCCCTAGAACATTTCAGATGCTGAGCATTGAGCATTGGATCACACACATCTGAGTTTGGACCTGGCTGACCACTGCTAAGCTCTGTGTGCAAGTGACATAGCTAAGCCGTACTTTCCTCATCTGAAACCTAGGACTCATAACACCCATTTCTTAAATTGGTAGTGAGTTTTTGTTTATTTTCTCATGGTTCTGTGGGTTTTTTGGAGGGGTTGTTTTGTTTTTGAAAGTCTTGCAGTGTAGTTCAGTTCAGGATGGTCTTAAACTCACTATACTGCACAGGCTGACCTCAGACCAATGGTGATCCTCCTGCCGTTCTCTCCCAAGTGCTAAGGTTAGAGGAGTGTGCAGCCATGGGCAGCTTTTTAGGCTGTGTTATGAGCTTCAAAAGGTTTGTACATAGTACTTGCCATCAACTGGATACAGACTAACTGACAAAAAAAGACATCTCAGATGAATACAACATGTCACCAGGCCTGGGAGCACATTGTATATACCCTATTGACAGGAAGTTCTAGTAGTGTTTGAAAGCAAAGCCAGGGCACACAGAGGGTGTGGAAAGGTCAGCCTGCACCGCCATGAGCAGCCAAGACTGGTGCCAGAAGTCAGAATGGTGGGCAAGGAGTGGCAGGAAGAAGCCCTATAGGTCAAAATGCCTGCTGCTGGTGCCAAGAAAACACATGGGGAGGCTCAGGGTGGTTAATGTCTGTTTCTTTATCTGGCTTGACTGGTGGGTTCAGCTTATGAAAATTCATCAAGCTATTCACTCTTTTTTTTTTGTGGAACCAGGAATTGAACTCAGGCCCTTGTGCTTACCAGGCAAGCGCTTATTCGACTGAGCTATCTCCCCGGCCTAAACTGCTCACTTATGATATACACATTCCTTATGAGTATTTTTTTTAAATATCATATCATGTCTTTTATTTTATTTTTATTTATTTCTTTATTTATCTTTTTGGCAGAACCGGGGATTGAACTCAGGCCCTTGAGCTTGCCAGGGAAGCTCTTATTCCACTGAGCTATCTCCCTGGCTCCCTGTGAGTATTTTATTTTTTTTTATTTTTTTTTTTTTTTTTGTCTTTTTTGAGACAGGGTCTCACTGTGCAGTTCAGGCTGGCCTTAAGCTCACTTTGTAGCTCAGGCTGGTCTCGAACTCACAACAATCCTCCTGCCTCAGCCTCCCTAGTGCTGGGATTACAGGCATGCGCCACCACACCCGGCTATTCTGTGAGTATTTTATAACCATAACAAGCTAATAAAAATAAAAATAACTTAGGAAGTAGTAAATGCATGAATAGGACATAAAGGATAACTTAAAAATAGATCCAAGCAGGCCGGGGAAATGGCTCAGTGGAATAAACACTTCCCTGGCAAGTGCAAGGGCCTTAGTTCAATCCCCAGTTTTACCAAATTAAAAAAAAAAAAAAAAAAAAAAATAGATTCAAGTAACCAAATGTCCAAGCCAGGGAATCCGTTTTGACAAATAAGGTCAGTGGTTACCCAGGCCAGGAAGAGATAGCAGGGAGTGGCTGCTTGGGGCCCAGGCTCTTCACTAGGTGGTACAAAGGTCCTAGAGTAAGTGATGGGGAACAAGGTATGATTTTGTGGATGTGCTAAAAACGCTGGATTGTACATGTTTACTGGGAACTCTATAGTATATAAAGTATATTTTTAAAAGCTATTACTGAAAAGGAATCTGTGCAGAGCAGAAAACTAGTACCCAAAGGAAGTGAGATTCAAAAACTGAGAGAGAAGGTCCTTTAAAGACTTCACCAAATACAGCTTCTCTAACAGCAATAGACCACCCATCTCTGACAAAACAAAACAAAAAAGGGGGATATAAATAAAGGACCATTTTATAGTGAAAAAAAATATGTGTATACAAGATAGGATAGATACACAGCTACTTTCTCTTAGCTCCATGAGAATAAAGGTTTGTACTAATAGTGTTTAGATATCATATCTGCATCTTGTCCTCTGAACAACTACTACAAAGACAACAATATGCAATGTATTAATTATTGTAACTGTCCTACTAACCTATTTTGAAATTTTTTCATTGTTATTCTTTTCTCATTAAAATGAATAATTTTTCTTTTTAAAAATTTTAAAAAGAAAAGAAAGAACAACAACAAAAAAAAATGAGAGTGAATGGTTTTGTTAATGGTTCTGGGTAAACTGTCATACTAGACTAGAGCAGTAGCACCCAAGATTCCTCCTCACACGTGCTCACACTGCAAGAGTGAGCTACAGGTGAACAAAAGTTTAGAAGAATATATTTGTGACCCAGAATGTATAGAAAAAAAGTACATAAGGCCCAAAACCCAAAACACAATGTCCCAAATAGCTAGTTGCCAACATTACATCAAGAGTTTCTATGAGCAGAGGGCCCATGGCAGCTCTGACCTAGGCAGGAGGAAGATTCCCACTGAACATGAGCTCTAATGAGACATGGAAGGCTTGGGCTGCTTGGCAGTCCTGGGCTAAGACACCCCAGTGCCTCAACCCAGGGTGAGGGGGGTGAGGGTACAGGCACTGGTTCCTCTGGGTACCAACTGCGGATATACACCTCTTTAGGGTACAGGAAGAGATAGAGTGCAAAGGCCAAAGGTACAGAGGCGGCTCAGCCTTCCCCCAGGCACACTATGCCTGTATCAGGCCCAACTGGCAGTGGTGGGGTCCTTTACCTTGTGGGGCTAAAAGATCAGGGTCACTGGTCTGGGGCTCTCCAAACTCACCTGAGATCACCTTGTGGATGGAAGGCAAAGGGACAGACTGGCTCTGCTTCAACAGAGGCCCAGAGACTGCAAGGTGGCTGCTAAAATCTACAGGAAGATGGGCATAAGTGCAGGTAAAGACATGCAAGAACAGGTGAGGGGACCCAGGGACAGTTGAAGGGACCCGGGGACAGGTAAGGGGATGTGGGAGCAGGTCAGGGGACTCATGGCCAGGTGAAGAGAACCATGGTCTGGTGAGGGGTTGTAGGGACAGGTGAGGGGACCCAGGGAAAGGTGAGGGGACCCCACAGTCAGCAGTAGGAACATGGGGTCAGCTGAGGGGACATGGAGGCAACTGAGTAGAACCAACGAAGGTGAGGAGATGTGGAAGCAAGTGAGGGGACCTCGAGGCAGATGAGGAGATCTGGGACAGGTGAGGGCTGTGGGGGCCAGTATGGGGACCTGGGGCCAGGTCAGGGAATGTGAGGGCTATTCAGGGTATGTGGGAGCACCTGTCAGTTGTTCTAGCAGTTCATGAGGCAGACAGGGAGCAGGTGGCAGGTGACCCAGGTGGAGTGAGTAAGAACTCGAGCTCCAGGCTGAACTGCTATCCCTGGCAGGGCTGTACCTGAGCCACTGGCCTCCTGGGGCTGTGGTGGCCTCTGGAGCTGCTCCTCTGAGCTACAGGACATCTGCCTCTTGGCCCGTCCAGCTGCCACACTGGCCACAGATGCCAGAGGGATGGCCTGGCTCTCCTGTGACAGAGAGGGAAGAAGAATGTCAACACAAATGTTTTTCCTCAAGTCCTAGCCACCTGAGGGTGATATGCCTGAATACTCTCACACTGAGGAAGCCACCCAAGTGGCTGAGCACTTGCTCACCATGGGTACCAAGGCTCATCTTCCCTCGCCAGCTTCCCCTGCATCCCACCTCCCAGGGGCTGCTGGAGTTGGAGTGAGGCCACCATGTCACTTCTTCCCATAGGAACTGGACCTGTTGAGTCCATACCACTGGTTGCTATGTCACACTGGGAGTAGAGCTAGGATTCAGGCCCTACTGCCACCAACCAGGTCACAGCTCAACACAGACACGGGCAAGACAGAGCAAATGCCAGCAATGAGGGACCTAAGGGCATGGGGGGATGGGTGCGAGGGCACTCAGCTCCCAGAGCTCAGGGCAGGGATAGCATGAACACAGGTGTGCAACCACCTGCCCAAACCCCAACACATGCTCCTGTCTCATAGAAGAACTGACCCGAGTGACAGCAGGCATCTCTAGGGAAGAGAGATCAACACGCCCACTGCCACCTCCGCAAGTCCTGAGAACTTAAAACTAGCATGGTCATGGGGCCACACAGGACAGCAGCTGCACTTACAGGGTTGAAGAGCTCTGTCGTCAGGCCGAGGTAGTTGTGCAGGGCCAGGAAGGTCACCCTTTGCAGCCATACCATGATGATCTGCATGGCGACAACCAGGGGTGAGCAGCCCCAAGCCCGTCTGAGACACACTGTACACCCAGGACCCCACACAGCACCCTCAGGTCTGCAGCCCACCATAGCAGAAGAGGGTTCCTTCCAGCATGGGAAACAGTCAGAGGCACACAGAAACTGTTGTTTGTGCAAATATTCTGTGTGTCTATAACCACTCTGAAGGAGGACGTTTAACCAGGCACAATGGCTCTTGCTAGCAAACCCAAGTACTCAGAAGGCTGAGGCAGTAGTAATACAAGTTCAAAGCCAAGCTGAGCAATCTAACAAGATCCTGTCTAAAAAAATAATTTAAAAATAAATAAATAAATATTTTTTAAAAATAAATGAGGTGGGGGGCTGGGGTGTAACCCAGTGGCAGGACCGCTTGTCCAGACACCCAATATGCTGGCTTCAACCCAAATATTACCACAGGGAAGGAGAAAAAAAAATTAAGTCCTCTTTGAAGTTATGAATACTACTTGTTGCTTTTTTTTATGCAGGGTCTCACCACACAGCTTGGGCTCATAGTGATCCCCCTGTTTTCAGCCTCCCTACTGCTGGGATTACAGCCGTGCACCACCAGGCCCAAATTCCATCACCAGCTTAGCGTGAACCCTGTCCCCTGTGCTTACCTAAGCAAGCATTTGATCCACTGAGCTATCTCACCAGCCCTTATGAGTATTAGTCTTATCATAAAATACTAACAGCCTTAGCCTCCCCAGAATTTCACAGCACCCACAGTGAGTCTGGACAACACAGCCAACTCCAGTGTCCCTGTTCCATGGGTAGGGCTGTGAACCTCAGGACTGACACTATAAACCAGGAACACCCCACAAGGCCCCAGGTTGGCACCCATGTCCCATCCCAGGCTGGAAGAGCAACGTACCTGTACCACCCTCACCAGAGTCTCAGGGTATTTCTCAAAAATACTTTGAAAAGCCACTGCTGGAAGCCAGAGGATGGTGGATGGGGTGGCTGCACGGGCAGAGACAGTTTTGTAGGGTGTGCCATGACCCTAGAAGGAACAGCTCAGTTGGCCCCAGGAGAACTCCTAGGGTCTCTAGGAACCTGAAGACCCCCAGAGGCCACTGTGGCTCCTGCTGGGACTCTGTTCTCTTCTGGTCGTGCTGAAGCATGGATGGTGCTGCATTTCTTGATCACGGTGGAGACCCACGGGGAAGGCCTGGCTGCAGGCACACACACAGAATGGACTCCCAACTGCTGCTAACAATCCCATTGTCATGGCCATTTGTGGCCCTAGAGGACATCAAGACACAGCCTGACAAGCTTCCTAAAAAGGTTGTGACAGCATAGGAATAGGAATCACCAGGCCAGGGCCCCTGCTGCTGGCACCTGGCCACATAAAGCAGGGCACAGCTAGGTGAGCTGTGCCCACTAGGCCCATGCAGGCAGGGCAGAGCCCAACAGAGGTCCCAGCCAGTGGCTTTGGTTTCTGTCTTCTGGAAAGAAAGCTGGCAGTGTTGAGAGAGAATACTATTTCACACTCAAGAGTCACCCATGCATAGAAACACCCCTTGGGTTACACACAGTCTTTCATCACCACACAGCCCAACACAGACATGTCCTGCACCTTACCTCATGTCACTCCCTTCAGTTGCCGGCCCCAGTGGCTCTGCCCTTGTTGGTAAGCCAGTATGGGCTCTGAGCCATGCAAGGGCATCTGATTCCTGGGCACCACCTGCCCCAAAGAGGAACTTCGCTGTTTCCAGGATCTGAGAGCCATGACAGGGCTGCTCGAAACATACCCACCATGTGTTCGGGCTAAATACCCAGTTCTCAGTCCCAGGTACTGATCCTTAACTCCATAAGAAGTTTCCTTGTGGTCTCCAAGGCAGGGGCACACCTCCACACGACAGCAGCAGTTGGGCACACTCCTGTGGCCCCATCCTCACTAGCACTGGGCACTGTCAGTGCTTTAAAGAACTCACTATCTGTCTGGTTCCCATGACAACAGTGTCTGTCACCCACGGTGCCCCCATACACCACCCCTGATTCTGTGCTCACAGAAGTGGCAGGAGGCCCAGGACAGTACCAGGACAGGGTGTCCATGTAAAGGTAAAAATAAAAAGTCCCAAGACAACACCCAGCCCCACGCTAGACTGGCTCCATCTTAGCCCTTTGTTTCACCTGTTGCTAAATGTTCTGGGAAAGTTACATGCAACTAGGCAACCACAAGGTTGCTCTAAAACCTCAGCAACCCCCAGGTGGCCCTCAATCAATCCTGACAAAGGAACAATTGCTATTGGCTTCTGTAACCTGCTTGCTCAAGTTTCCCTCTTACCCCCTAATGGCCACAAGATGACAGAAATATGTTATTCTGTCAGAAAAATCCCCCTGCACTGAGCCAATCAATGTAAAGGTCAACCCCTATTAACCAATGCAATTAGCTTCTATAGTTCGCTTGCCTCCCCCTAATTTTGTGGTTTTTGCCTTTATAAACCTGCCTGTAAGGACAGCTCGGCACTCTGCAACCGCCTTAGGTGCGGGGTCCCACGCGTGGTTCAATAAACTTTTGAGCTCTCACCCTCGTCTCTTGGTGTCTCCCTGCCCGTGGAGATCTGGGTCAGCGCAGACCCAACATCTACACCTGGAAGACTACCCCATGGCAATTTCTCTGAAAGGAAACTTTCCAGAGAAGAGAGATGTAATTAGCTCAGTTTAGGAGGCTGGGCACCAAACAGCATGGCAAGACTCTGCTGAGGGTCCCAGCTTCACTGTGCCATGGTGGAAACTGTCTATGTAGTTTCTCTCTTGTCTGCCAAAACCACTAGGATCTAAGCAAGGGATCCCCCATGACCTTATTTATCAAGTACCTCCCACAGGTCCCACCGTCCAGCACCAGTGTGGGATTGTTGACACAGACAGCCTTATTGGGTGCCCCTGCCCGGCTCCCTCAGGGCTCCCACTTCTGGGCTGCTCTCCAAGTCCCACAGACACTCACATCACCATGGCACCTAGACCACACGGAAATAAGCCTCAAAATAAGTTAGCATGAATCCTTCATCTTTGTTTGTTTTTAATTCATCTTTGTTTTCTGCTTCAAATTCCTTTTCTAAAAAAAAAATAATAATAATTTTTGTGCTACTGGGGATTGAACTGAGAGCCTAGTGCATGCCAGCTAAGTGCCCCACTACTGAGCTATATCCCTGAGCCCATTCTTTCAAATTCTTCTGGTTATAATAGTGTCCTTACCTTTCCACAGAATTTTATAATCAGTGCCTTTCTACAAAAAAGCCTGCTGGGATTTTGGCTGAAATTATGTTAGATATGATGGAATATTTGCCTTCTTAGTAATATCTAGTGATTCTAAACCATAAAACACTGCATTTCTCCATTTTTATTTTGTTTTATTTTATTTTATTTTTTGTCTTTTTGAGACAAGGTCCCACTAAGCAGTTCAGGCTCAACTTGAGCTTACTTTGTAACCCAGACTGGTCTCAAACTTGCAGTGATCCTCCTGCCTCAGCCTCCAGAGTGCTGGGATTACAGGTATGCACAACCACACCTAGCTCTCCATTTAAAGGTCCTTGACTTTCTTTGTAAATTCTGTAATACTTTGATTCACAGATACTTTTGTTAAGAAATATATTTAGTATAGGGTCTATAGGATCTCACCATGCAGATTGGACTTGTAGTGATCCTCCTGTGTTCAGCCTCTGAAGCGCTGGGATTACAGGCTCATGCAACCACACCCAGTCTCATAAACACTTGTTTTCTTGAGCAATTCAGTTCACTAACAGAAGTGCTTAGCAACATTTTGCTTCTGTTCACACATTCCACATACGCTGAAGAACACAACCACAGGCATCTTCCCCAGAATCATGGAATAAAGTTTGTGAACCAAGGTACCATGGTAAAGTGAGTTTTTAGCATATAATTTGTCAGATTAGCATGTATTTCATGTTTTGGTGCTATTTGTTACAAATGTCACTTTTTCTACTGGGGAACCAAATTCAGGACCTTGTGCTTGCCAGACAGGCACTGTGCCCTAGATAAATCCCCAACCATTTACTTTTACTTTTCGTTGTTGTTGGGCCAGGGATATAGCTCAGTATATAACACTTCTATTGAAGTGCTTGGTACAGGCTCTCACTATGCAGCTTGGATTTGTAGTGATCCTCCTGTTTTCAGCCTCCCAGTGCTGGGATTACAGGTGCCCAGACTCAGTTGAACCCTGGTCCCTGCACTTGCCAAAGCAGGCACTTAGTCCACTGAGCTATCTTGCTGCCCTTCTTGATTTTATTTATTTATTTATTTATTTATTTATTTATTTATTTTTGGTGGTACCAGGGATTGCCAGGCAAGCACTTATTCTGCTGAGCTATCTCCCCAGCCCAATTTTTTTTTTTCTTTGTCTTTTTGAGACAGGGTCTCACTATGCAGTTCCGGCTGGCCTTAAGCTCACTTTGTAGCTCAGGCTGGTCTCGAACTCACAACAATCTTCCTGCCTCAGCCTCTCTAGTGCTGGGATTACAGGCCTGCACCACCATGCCCGGCAAAGGAAGGAGCTTTTTTTTTTTTTTTTTTTTTTTTTTTTTGGTGGAACCAGGGATTGAACTCAGGCCCTTCTGCTTGCCAGGCAAGCACTTATTCCACTGAGCCATCTCCCCAGCCCCTCCCCAGCCCAATTTATTTATTTTTTTTGTGGCCAGCTCAATCTGCCCTGGGAGAAGGCTGGCATAGCACGTGGTGCCAGGGATCAAACCTTGGTCCTTGTGGTTGCCTAAGCTTGCCTTAGCAGGCACTTTAGACCATTGAGCTACCTCTCCAGCTCTTTATTTTATTTTTAAATCCTTTCTTATTTTTAGTACTCGAGATCTTGTACATGTTAGACAAACACCTTACCACCCTCAGGCCTGAAAGCTGCTGTTCTCAATTCTCAATTCCCAATTGTTCAGCCAGCCGATCATGGGCTGAAACCTCCACAAACTTTGAACCAAACAAAACTTTTCCTTAACTTTTTCCTCAATTGTTCACTGCCAATGTATACAAATACAATTGAGTTTTGTGTTTAAACTCAGCCCTAAGTTCTAACAGCATCTTGTAGGTCCCATGGAATTTCTGTCACACAAACATGCTGCTTGGAAGAGACGCAGCCCCTCTTCAGCCTGTACGCACTTCTCTTCTTGCTCTTTGCTCTGCTCTCAGGGACCGAGGGGTGAGGGCTGACACCCTGGCTGTTCCTGTTCCCCAGCAGAGCCATGCAGCCCTCCTCAGGGGAAGTCTGCTGGCAGCCTAGTGTCTACAGTGTCCTCACTGACTTAGGGAGTTCTCTGAAATTGTCCCAAATCTTTAATCATGAATAGATGCTGATTCTATCAAGGGTTTTCCTTTTTCTTTTTCTTTTGCAGAATCGGGGATTGAACTCGGGCCCTTGCACTTGATCTCCAGGATTTTTCTGTGTTGACCGAGAAGACCATGGTTCTTTTGTTAGTCTGCTGCCATGGTGAAGTGCACCATGCAACTGCTGAAGCAGCTCTGCATCACTAGAGCACACTCCACTTTAGCATAATGTGCTCCTCTCTTCTTTCTTTTTGAGACAAGGTCTCGCTATGCAGTTCAGACTGGCTTGAGCTCACTTTGTAGCCCACATTGGTCTTGAATTCACAATGATCCTCTTCCCTCAGCCTCCTGACTGCTGGTGTGCTCCCCTTTTCTACACAGGGCAGGATTCAAATCTCTCATAGTCTATGAAGATACAGTATCTGTCTGTAGTTTTTTTCATAATGCAGGCTAATTCTGGCCTCA
Organism: Ctenomys sociabilis; assembly: GCA_004027165.1. NCBI lineage: Eukaryota > Metazoa > Chordata > Mammalia > Rodentia > Ctenomyidae > Ctenomys > Ctenomys sociabilis. The sequence continues at coordinate 3,779 of PVKA01001082.1, read as the reverse complement.
AAAACTGAGATAGGAAACATTATCTCCTCTGCTTTTTTGGGAAGATCAGACCCTACTGCTTCTCCTGGTTTCAGCCTTCCAGGTGTGGCATACACTACCTCACCCAGTCTTAACAGATATCTCAGCACTCCCCAGGGCTGGGCCAGCACAGCAGGGGATCAGACCCCAGCCCCTGCATCTGCCTAAGCAGGCATTTTAATCTGCTGAGCTATCTGGCCAGCACTGTTTTTTGGGAAAAATTGGTGTAAAATTAGGATTATTCCTCTCAAATGTAAACATTGGGTAGAACTTTCCAGCAAAGCCATTTATATCTGAAGTGCCCTTTGTGGGAAGGTTTCACTTACAAATCTGATGTCTTTAATAAATACAAGGGTATTCAAATAACATTTTCTAGAGAGTGATTTGGTAATCTGTCTCCCAGAAACGTATTTACTTTATGGGCATAAAGTTGTTCCTAATATTTCTATCTTAAGCTAGACACAGTAGTGAACACCTGTAATCCGAGCAGTCTGAGAGGCTGAGATGGGATATCAAGTTCAAGTTCAAGCCTAGCTGGGACAACTTAGAAAGACAGTTGCCTCTCTTTTTTTTTTTTCAGAACCAGGGATTGAACTCAGGTTCTTGCACTTGCCAGGGAAGCACTTATTCCACTGAGCCATCTCCCCAGCCCCTCAAATTTTAAAACAATGAAATATTCCACTGAGCTGGGGATGTAGATTAGGGTGAAGGCCCTGCATCCTATCCTCTGTACTGAAAAAAAAAAATCTTTTGTTTGTCCTTTGATGTCTATAGGGTCCCCAGAAATGTCTCATTTCTCATATTCCTAGTTTCTGTCTTCTCTCTTTTCTTCCTTCACTGTTTTTCTAGAAAGTTTTCATTTAATGCATTTTCTGAGAATCTACTTTTTTTTTGGCGGAACTGGGGATTGAACTCAGGCCCTTGCGCTCACCAGAAAAGCACTTACTCTACTGAGTGATCTCCCAAGCCCCCTACTTTTGGTTTCACTGATTTTATTGCTTTTCTATTTTCAATTTTGTTGAGTACTGACTGATCTTTATTACTTCTTTCTGCTTGCTTTGTGTTTCACTTTTCTAGATTCTTAGAAAGCTTGGATCAGTGATCTGAAATCTATTTTCTTTTCCAATATAGGAATTAAAGCTATGTATTAATATGTTGTATTTTCATTTTAATTCATTTAAGTATTTTCCGACACTCCTGTGACCTGTCTTGGGAGTATATAATTCGGAAGCACACTTTAAATACGCTATCAGTGCTCTTTCCGCCATCTTTCCGTGCCGCCATAATGGTGCGCATGAATGTCCCGGCTGATGCTCTCAAGAGCATCAACAACGCCGAAAAGAGAGGCAAACGCCGGGTCCTCGTGAGGCCTGCTCCGAAGTCATCGTCCGGTTTCCAACTGTGAGGATGCAGCGTGGTTACACTGGCGAATTTGAAATCACTGATGATCACAGGGCTGGAAAAACTGTTGCGAACCTCACCGGCAGGTGATCAGCCCCAGGCTGGATGTGCAGCTGAAGGGCCTGGAGAAATGGCAGAATAACCTGCTCCCGTCTCGTCAGTTTGGGTTCATTGTATTGACAACCTCAGCTGGCATTGTGGATCATGAAGAAGCGCGACGAAAACACACAGGAGGAAAAATCCTGGGATTCTTTTTCTAAGGATGTAAAACATACAAATAAAATGCCTCAGCAGACTCTGGTGCTTCTACTTTATCGTTTTGAGCCTTTGTGCCAGTGTAGGAGGAGTGGGGGTATACAGCTGTTGCATTAATTGGTGAATGCAGTTGCTGTGCTGTGAACAAGTCCTTTTATTTACCTGTATACCATCACTTGTGTAACGGTCTACTGGAAGATGGTGTCGGTAGGCCCTGCATGGTCGAATCAGGTTGGGTCCATGCTCTGGGGTCTTATTGATGCACCAAGGGTCTGGTTCTTAGCTTTGATGCTTGTTAACACATTTCTTGTACTGCTGTAATATGTGGGTATAGTTCTTACTATGTAATTGCTCGCTGGAACAGCTTGTGCCAGTAAACTGGGGCCACTGGTGTGTCAGTGACTGTAAAGTGGTCACTGTTAAGCATAGTTACAAACTACACAGAGCCTGTCACACTTAAAGATGGGCATATGGGTCCTCACTGTCATCACCTTGATTTCCTTGGGTCAAAGGAACTTTTCTGTCAAAACTCTTGGATAATTTTAAGGATAAAAGGTGTAGAATATATTGTAGAGCACGGAGAGATTTGCTGCACCTTCTCAACCTAGGAAGTTCCTAGAGCCAGGTCACCAGAGGGCGCCTGGTAGTCTCTGGAGGTGGGCTGCACAGGCTCTGCCCAGGTCATTTGTCCTACAGGCCATGTTAATATGAACATTCAGGTTGGTACTTGTATTTTGTTTACTGGTCAAAAATTTTGCATTTGAACATACAATTAGTATAAAAATGGAGTTTTTCATTTGTAGTAAATTTGAAATTTTTTTTTTTTTTTTTTTTTTGGTCTTTTTTGAGACAGGGTCTCACTGTGCAGTTCAGGCTGGCCTTAAGCTCACTTTGTAGCTCAGGCTGGTCTCGAACTCACAACAATCCTCCTGCCTCAGCCTCCCTAGTGCTGGGATTACAGGCATGCGCCACTACGCCCGGCTGTAAATTTGAAATTTAAAAAAAATAAAAAATAAATAAAATAAAAAATAAATATGCTATCAGCAATGCCACTCCAGCAGCAGAGTCATGGCCGTTTGGATGCTGAGCAGAGTGGACAAGTCACCAGGCTACAGATGGCTGAGCTGCAACAGTACGCATCCACAAGCACACACACTGACTCCCTGGCACACTGAGCCACTTAAGAGATCCAGAGACAGACAAAATTATACCACCCACTGTGCAAGCAACAGAGAAAATTCAGAAAAATAGTATGGCTGAAGAAAGGAGAAGATGGAGCCAGAGCACACATGAGAATTTTGAATGGTGACTGCCCGGGCTGCTGGAACCCGAAGCGACCCAGAGCGCAGGCCCAGCGAGGAACCCTTCAGCAGAACTTCCAGCAAAGAGGCTAGAGGCAAGACCCACCCAGCTGATTCAGGAGCAGAACATCTTGCCAGAGTGACACAAAGGGTTCACCTGCAAGGCTGCAGCAAGAAGAAGTGGAGCACAGCAACCAGACCCAAGCCACACCCACCTGGAGGAATCTGAACTTCATAGATCCGGACCTGGTGCTAAGGTAGTAACTCTAAGCTCTACACCAAAGGTCAAAAGTCAGTGGCGCACAAAATGACAAAGAGAAGGAACAAAAAGCAGTCTCAGGCCCCGAGTCCACCCAGTACAAATGCAGAAGACACTAGCATAGAAGAAATTGGAAATCACACACCGGAAATCTCTGAAATAATAGTGTTGGAAGTAAAGAAACAACTGCAGAAAGGTATAGAAGAGATCAGATCAGAAATAATTTCTGAAGTAAAAAAAAGTAGTGATAACTATAATCAAAGAAATACTAGGTGTTTCTAAAGAATACACTGATTAAAAAAGATAGAGCAGAATATAAAAATGATGGAACCCCTGAATAAGCAACATAGGAAAGAAATACAATGTATGAACCAGATCCAAAGTGATACACAGGAAATTAAACCCTCAATCACAAAACTGGCAAATCCATTTGAGTGAAAGTGAAAATAGATTCTCTGACCTTAAAGACACCATTGCAGCTAGTGAAAAAGTAAGCAAAGATCTCTTAAAAACAACTAGGATGCAGGAAAAAAATAATTCAACAC